>MU159974.1:87410-111415 GCA_015888305.1 Antheraea pernyi
GTGCTCTTATTTTAATTTTCGCATCCCGTTTTTTGTCTATAATTGAATAAATTATGTCCCACAGATGAAATATAAGACACCGATATCGTTAACAAATTGCCTAATATTAAAAATACGGAATATTTTCGTATTTGTTACAAATCAATGTTAAATTGACAAAAACAAACATTTTGACTAAATTAAATGTTTATATTATTTTAATTTATACAGTTGATTTTGCCAAAAAAATGTTGACTATTTTTGGACATAAAGACTCTTTACTGAGATTTAAAAAGAGGTTCAACTATTAGTGAGATAATGTAATACAGTAAAAAGTATTTATTTTATTAATTATATTAGCGTTAAAAAAGGCCCACTTTAAAAGCAATTATTTTAAAAGTAATGCCTAATTTTTGATCAAGCTATATTTACTATTACCGAAAATATTCATAATTAAACATGGAATGCAGTTAAATGTTGACACGATTTACGTATTACATAAATTAAAAAAATATTCTAGAATATTTTTAAATTGTAAATAATGGTTTTAATTTAATAATTTAGTTGGAAACATTAACATTAATTATTGGAGAGATATAAAAAGTTTAATTTTTACAGGTGAAATATTGTTTTTATTATGGGGTGTGCGTGTATGTTACCGCGTGCGTCATGCTGAGAGCTTGTATAATGAAGCAAAACTGATTTCCATTGCTATTTATAACATATTCACTGTGAACTCTTTAATGATTGCTTTCCAGTGAGTAGAAACGTTTATTTGTCTTACCTAATATTAAATTTGTTATTCAGAACTCATTCTAATATGTATAATGTCTTGTTAACAGTTTACTTATACTACCACGGGCTGGACCCGACATAAAGTATTTACTAGGATTCATAAGAACACAGTTATCTACGTCGACAACAGTTTTACTTGTTTTTTTACCAAAAGTAAGTCAATACATTATAATATTCTTATAATTTTTTGTAACAATTATTTAAGTTATGTGTGCTCAAGTCTGCCTTTAGTGTAGTTTGATTAGTTATAGAAGTGATAAATATACTTTAAATGACAAGAAAAAGGCTTTTTTAATGTGAAATTTTTCTTTCTCAGCGTTATAAAGGAAAATAATGAGAGACTCATATGTGGCCCTTTGTGTGAATACCACGGGGACTGAAACCCTGTCCTTTAAAAGCAAAAGTGGTATGAGGGTAATTTATAGAATAGGTATTAACAGGACTTTAGTGTTGTCACATTCCGCCAGAACTATTAAATAGAATGCAAGAGAGACAACTGCAATTCGATTTATTCTTTTAGTTTTATTTCATATAAGAAAGAATTTCAGCTGCGTTTCTAGGTCAGATTTATGAGAATGTCACTGTAATTGTGCAAATTTGGGTACTTTTAGATCTAAAAATTACAATAAATTTTATCAATTTACAATTTGTGAATTGACATTATCAAGTATACACTCTTTTAGCAAACAACAACTCTTCAGTTGGAGTTTTTGTCGGGATATTGGAAAGCCATCTTTTATATTTCTTTAATGCGCACCGTTTCAATAGTGTAAGTTGTGTTTACGTCCAGAAGTGTTTAATTTTAAGTTTATTTATAGAAATTATAATAACAAATTGTAAGATTAATTGAACACAGTTTCGTAGACCTAATAAAAAAAAAAGCCACGGTCTTTATATTTTATCTATAATCTTGTGTTATTTGGCTCTATATTGTGTAATGTTGGTGGTGTTTTACGTAATATAGTTTGGTTATTGTGCACAAGGGAAGTGGATCAAAAATAATACCACAGAGCATGGATTCTGACTTGTCACAAAAACTCCCTGGAAAGTTCTAACAAGATGGCCACCATCGTGTTGGAACATTGAAATGATCGCAAGGACCTTGTAATATTATTACCTACTAGACAATGGCAGTGTAGGAGCTTCGGCTCACTACTAGAATATTCTAGACTGACACGGACAGCGTAATAATAATACTCTTTTTGCACTGGATGCCGTTGTTGGAACTGGGAAATGAGATCCACACGGGAAGTACCGGCTTGCAAATAAAAAAAGAATAATCAAAATCGGTTCACCCAGTCCAAAGTTATGAGGTAACAAACATAAAAAAAAAATACAGTCGAATTGGTAACCTTCTCCTTTTTTTGAAGTCGGTTAAAAATGTATTTCTATAAAGTGAAAAACCATATATTATCTCATTTAGGCATAGCTAAATGGCTAAAAAAAAATTAGATGTTTTTGGCTAAACAATTAACGATTTGAACGATACCAGAGACGAAAAAGCCGATTTGGTAGATAGCGGACACTCTAATGTTCATAAGTACGCTGAATGTCTGAGCTTTGAAAATGAAAATCGATTTGCTTAATATTTAATTATGCAAATATTATAAATTCCATCTACTTGTTTGTTTCTTTTCATTTCCGTAACTAAAATAATTATCTTTTGCTATTTACTATATGTTACTTGCAACTTACTTTTTTAATTGTTCTATCTAGATTGAATATTATGATATATTTACCTAGATAATCCTTTAAAAGGCCCCATTTGCATATATTGTAGTAGGCGGTAGAGCCACGCTGTAGCTATTACTGGTTTCAGCATGAATGGGTCGGCTAGTCCGGGGTAGTACCACCCTCTCATAGAAAACCGACGTGAAGTAACAGTGCTTGCATTGTTGTGTTTCGTTAGGTCAGTGCGAGCGCCGGATAACCGGAAACGGATTGTAAATTAAAAATTAACAGTAACAGTCTGGTTTTTACGTCTATTGGCACTCCGAGCAATAATTATATACATTTTAAAACAGTCTGTTAATTCATCGGACATGATGGGTTGCAAAAGTTCAATAGCAATACAAAATATCAATCTTAAAAGTACACGGGCTGCTATACTACGCGTCGCTAATCTGACGCATGCTCAATACGTCACGAGCATGTCGAGGTCATTGGTGACGTGAAGTCAATAAATTTTCCTCCTAAAGAAGTTATCACTTCAAAAAAATATATAATTGCAGGAAGAAGTACAAAAACTCGCTGCACAAATAGAATTTATGAAGATCGTACAGATGGAAATGCATAATCGACATCTTCGACCACGGCCCGGTAGCTACTTCTCAGCGAATGCAGCCAACATGCCTGCACTGCAAAGTCCAATGCACCCGAAGAGTGTTAATATTGCTCAGGTATTCATTACTGACCCATTTTTTTATTTTACAGATTGATAGCCTTTTAGTGCTTCTTTTTCTTTTCTTTCCTGCACTTATTTAGCTACTGATTCTTTACAAATTTTTAGCCATTTCTAAAATCAACCACAAACGATATAATAGATGGCGCTACACATACGAAACTTCGTTTATAAAGAGCGATGTATCGTCAATTTCAACATCTAATATATATAATATATAATTAGATAATTAACATGAATGTTCATGATCTGGCTAAATAAAATAGGCCGAGTGCCTTAAACGTTCGCCTTAGTAGTCCGGTGAAGTTGTTAAGACTTTGCCAAGTCAATAGCGGGGTCAGTTCGAGAAAAAAAAGCCGGTGTTTATGATGACTGATGTTTTAAAACATTGATCATTTTAATACTTACGTGTGTCTCCGGAAGCGTGTGGGGTAAGGAATACAATTGATGGCAGTACACATTTTTTTTTTATGTTATAGGTGGCAAACGAATAGGTGGGTCACCTGCTGTTAAGTGATCACCACCATCCATACACACTAACAACCCCAGAGGAGTCGCAAGTGCGTTGCCATCTTTCGGAGGGAAGGGTTAGGGGAGGGAAAGGGAGAGGAGAGAGGAGAGGGGAGGGGAGATGGGTCTCCGGCGCTCTCACTGACCGAACGAAACGCAACAATGCAAGCACTGTTACTTCACGTCAGTTTTCTAATGAGAGGGTGGTACTACCCCGGGCGAGCCGACCCATTCATGCTGAAACCAATAATAGTTTCAGCGTGGCTCTACCACAGAACATCGGTCTTAAAAGGTCGTTCATACACGTAGTCCGGTGAAGCTGTTAAGACCTTGCAAGGTCAATAGCTTAGTCAGTTCGAAAAAAAAAATCGTTCATACAAAGCGATGTACCGTCGATGTGATGTTAGGAGTTTCAACATCGATGTTTATAAACGATTTATCGATGTTTTAAAACGTCCTAATGTTTTATCGTTTGCATGTTTGGTCACTCCATGTTTCAGGCTCACACTAAGACCAGTAACAGTTTTTTACGTAATAGTGGTAGATTTTATAACAAAGTCTCGAAGCACATTACCAATTTGCCAGATAGTAAGTTCAAGTGTTGCGTCAAGCGGGTCTTAATACATAAAGGCTAATATAGGGTGGATCAATATGTGAACGATGGTGACGTCTGGAAATGACGCCTCTCTTTCTGTGCGTCCACCAAAAACGAATGTAACTGTCTATTATGTTGTAATAATTTGAAAGTATGTTATGTATAATGAAAAGATAAACCATATCGAGTTACTTGCCGGTTCTTCTCGATGACTGGGTTGTCTTCCAAACCGGTGGTAGTTTTGACGTTCATAAGTGCCTTCTTAGGGGCCTAAATTGAATAAAGATCTTTGAAGTTATACTTCTTTTGGCGCGTTAGGGAAATATGATGCGAGTAAATTTTTACGATGCGCGCGCACACCGTCACGAAAAACCGACACCCTGAAGTTAGCTATAGTCAACTTTTTCTATTGTTAGTGTCGTTTTTCCTACAAACGTAGAATAAGGCGAAAGATAAAATTTCTGAAAAGATTTTTATCTTGTTACGCCAAAGAAGTATAACTTGTAACACGTGTACATAAGTACACACACACACCTTTTTTTTAATTTGATTTGATCCTGCACTTTACATTGCACTAATTTTACGATTACTGTTAAGGAGAGTACAGAATGGACTGGTCCGGTGTGACGTGTGGCGCTCAGTGAGAGCGGTTGGTCGTGGCCGGGACCGTCTGGCAGTCGCGTTATAACTCAAGTCGATATACGACCACCGGCATTCGTATGACACAGCATAAACACCATCTCATCAACTGCAAACGCTAATATATCATCAATTCGTATTTCAATTCGATTATTGTTTGTATGATTTTGTGTCAATAAGCCAGTAATGCCGTATCTCAATGAGTGTTTTTTATATCGAAACATTTTTTAGTGATATTTTACGAATCTCGTCTCTGTGTGTTTTTAATTATACTCTATGTACATATCGTTCAAGCATTGTGTAAGCAACGACATTAAAAACAGTTATTTAAACATTTTATTATTAGATATACAGTAGAACCTTGGTAAGGTGAATCTCGATGTTATGTTGAATATGTTAACAACTTTAAAGAAAAACTTGTTCTCTTCCCTCAAACCATAATACATACTTCATTATTAGAAATCTGTGTACTTTCGTATTAAATGCACCGTGCAGATTAAGGTTAGACTTGCGAAAAAAGATAACGCGAGCCGGCCGCGGCAGCGATCGCCGAGCGCAGTGTTGCCGTTAATACGTATGTACCATTTTGTATATTACCAACTTTATGATTTTTAAGCTAAAGCAAAACAGTTTCGTCTAGGTTTGGTTAGGTTAGATTAGATTTGCGTTAACCGGCTGCGGTAGCAGTCGGCGAGGGCGGTGCATTTAAAACGAAAGTAACGAAATCTGAATTCTTGTGAAGTCGTAATAATCAGTACTTACAGTATGGTACAATATTTCTGTACATTTTCCTCCAATAACTTAAAATGTATTTGACATCTGTACCTCGGATATATCAATACATATTTGCTTCTACTATTCTCTACAGCTTTTTGATTTTAAATTAATAATATCTATAACTCGAAGATAAAGTGAATGAAATATGCAGTTTGAGAATATTTCCGACTTTAAATTGCTTTTTAGAAAAATAAATTTTAAGTCAACATTACCTCTATATTGATATTTTTATTTATTTTACTTCTTTGACTTAAATTTGGTAACTTGCATTACCTAATTGAAATTTTATAATCTGATCCTTTCGTGTCACCTTTTAAGCTCGCCCTACTGAGGTTATACTGTATTTGTGTCTTAGTTATTATAAAGATTCTATAAATTTTACATAATATGTTATTTAAGCTAGTCAATTTATAAATCTATGAATCTCTATTTAATAGTGTAATATTATTTTTATAATATTTAAAAAATGTATAACATGTTCATGAATATTTAGTAGTTATATAACCATAATATCTGATTGTTTGTGTTAGGCTTCGATATAATACAATAGGTTTATAAACTGTGTTACTTTCCATTTATTTTTTCTCCAACTAATTACGCTATTGACCTAGCAAGGTCTTAACAGCTTCACCGGACTACTAAGGCGAGCGCTTAAGGCACTCAGCCGATTTTATTTGACAACTAGGTCAAGGGTGCACGGCACACCTCGGCTTGGGCTGTTGCCTGACTCATGCAATTCGCGACTTATCTGATCTAAGCTACATATTCATACTTATATGAGTTATTGAAACATATATGTGGTGTTACTTTCCAAATAATAGCCAACTGGGGTATTGTAACTAAATTATTTTCGAGATAATTTAATAGCGTTAATTTGTATCTATTGTATATATATAGGGTCAAAAAAATAATGCAGATGAATTATAACTGAAATCGATAAATAAGTTTTGCAATTCATATCATTTAAATATTTCAACATGCTGGAAAACATACACATAAAAAGGTTTTATTCTGCCTATTAAAGAAAGGTCAATAAAATTATTTACATTTTATTTAAATGTAACTCAATAAATACATACTACACATACTGTCTGTGACATAAATGTGCAATAAAAATAGAATATATAAATATGTGAACGATGGTGACGTCTGGAAATGACGCCTCTCTTTCTGTGCGTCCACCAAAAACGAATGTAACTGTCTATTATGTTGTAATAATTTGAAAGTATGTTATGTATAATGAAAAGATAAACCATATCGAGTTACTTGCCGGTTCTTCTCGATGACTGGGTTGTCTTCCAAACCGGTGGTAGTTTTGACGTTCATAAGTGCCTTCTTAGGGGCCTAAATTGAATAAAGATCTTTGAAGTTATACTTCTTTTGGCGCGTTAGGGAAATATGATGGGAGTAAATTTTTACGATGCGCGCGCACACCGTCACGAAAAACCGACACCCTGAAGTTAGCTATAGTCAACTTTTTCTATTGTTAGTGTCGTTTTTCCTACAAACGTAGAATAAGGCGAAAGATAAAATTTCTGAAAAGATTTTTATCTTGTTACGCCAAAGAAGTATAACTTGTAACACGTGTACATAAGTACACACACACACCTTTTTTTCTATTGTTAGTGTCGTTTTTCCTACAAACGTAGAATAAGGCGAAAGAAAAAAAATCTGAAAAGATTTTTATCTTGTTACGCCAAAGAAGTATAACTTGTAACACGTGTACATAAGTACACACACACACCTTTTTTTTAATTTGATTTGATCCTGCACTTTACATTGCACTAATTTTACGATTACTGTTAAGGAGAGTACAGAATGGACTGGTCCGGTGTGACGTGTGGCGCTCAGTGAGAGCGGTTGGTCGTGGCCGGGACCGTCTGGCAGTCGCGTTATAACTCAAGTCGATATACGACCACCGGCATTCGTATGACACAGCATAAACACCATCTCATCAACTGCAAACGCTAATATATCATCAATTCGTATTTCAATTCGATTATTGTTTGTATGATTTTGTGTCAATAAGCCAGTAATGCCGTATCTCAATGAGTGTTTTTTATATCGAAACATTTTTTAGTGATATTTTACGAATCTCGTCTCTGTGTGTTTTTAATTATACTCTATGTACATATCGTTCAAGCATTGTGTAAGCAACGACATTAAAAACAGTTATTTAAACATTTTATTATTAGATATACAGTAGAACCTTGGTAAGGTGAATCTCGATGTTATGTTGAATATGTTAACAACTTTAAAGAAAAACTTGTTCTCTTCCCTCAAACCATAATACATACTTCATTATTAGAAATCTGTGTACTTTCGTATTAAATGCACCGTGCAGATTAAGGTTAGACTTGCGAAAAAAGATAACGCGAGCCGGCCGCGGCAGCGATCGCCGAGCGCAGTGTTGCCGTTAATACGTATGTACCATTTTGTATATTACCAACTTTATGATTTTTAAGCTAAAGCAAAACAGTTTCGTCTAGGTTTGGTTAGGTTAGATTAGATTTGCGTTAACCGGCTGCGGTAGCAGTCGGCGAGGGCGGTGCATTTAAAACGAAAGTAACGAAATCTGAATTCTTGTGAAGTCGTAATAATCAGTACTTACAGTATGGTACAATATTTCTGTACATTTTCCTCCAATAACTTAAAATGTATTTGACATCTGTACCTCGGATATATCAATACATATTTGCTTCTACTATTCTCTACAGCTTTTTGATTTTAAATTAATAATATCTATAACTCGAAGATAAAGTGAATGAAATATGCAGTTTGAGAATATTTCCGACTTTAAATTGCTTTTTAGAAAAATAAATTTTAAGTCAACATTACCTCTATATTGATATTTTTATTTATTTTACTTCTTTGGTTAGGTTAGATTAGATTTGCGTGAAAAGGTAACGTTAACCGGCCGCGGTGCTATTAAAACGAAAGTACCGAAATCTGAATTCTTGTCAAGTCGTAATAATCGGTACTTACAGTATGGTACAATATTTCTGTACATTTTCCTCCAATAACTTAAAATGTATTCGACATCTGTATCTCGGATATATCAAAATTTGCTTCTACTATTCTCTACAGCTTTTTGATTTTAAATTAATAATATCTATAACTCAAAGAAAAAGTAAATGAAATATGATGCAGTTTGAGAATATTTCCGACTTTTATTTGCTTTTTAGAAAAATAAATTTTAAGTCAACATTACCTCTATATTGACATTTTTATTTATTTTACTTCTTTAACTTAAATTTGGTAACTTGCATTACCTAATTGAAATTTTATAAACTGATCCTTTCGTGTCACCTTTTAAGTTCGCCCTACTGAGGTTATACTGTATTTGTGTCTTAGTTATTATAAAGATTCTATAAATTTTATGCATATGTTATTTAAGCTAGTCAATTTATAAATCTATGAATCTCTATTTAATAGTGTAATATTATTTTTATAATATTTAAAAAATGTATAACATGTTCATGAATATTTAGTAGTTATATAACCATAATATCTGATTGTTTGTGTTAGGCTTCGATATAATACAATAGGTTTATAAACTGTGTTACTTTCCATTTATTTTTTCTCCAACTAATTACGCTATTGACCTAGCAAGGTCTTAACAGCTTCACCGGACTACTAAGGCGAGCGCTTAAGGCACTCAGCCGATTTTATTTGACAACTAGGTCAAGGGTGCACGGCACACCTCGGCTTGGGCTGTTGCCTGACTCATGCAATTCGTGACTTATCTGATCTAAGCTACATATTCATACTTATATGAGTTATTGAAACATATATGTGGTGTTACTTTCCAAATAATAGCCAACTGGGGTATTGTAACTAAATTATTTTCGAGATAATTTAATAGCGTTAATTTGTATCTATTGTATATATATAGGGTCAAAAAAATAATGCAGATGAATTATAACTGAAATCGATAAATAAGTTTTGCAATTCATATCATTTAAATATTTCAACATGCTGGAAAACATACACATAAAAAGGTTTTATTCTGCCTATTAAAGAAAGGTCAATAAAATTATTTACATTTTATTTGAATGTAACTCAATACATACATACTACACATACTGTCTGTGACATAAATGTGCAATAAAAATAGAATATATATTATTAATTACATAAAATATGAACCAAACTTATGTTAAAGTTGTATTAAGCGTTTGCGTTAAGTATTTGTTGTAAGCGGCTGTAGTTAAAATCAGTCAGGAGTCTATTATGGTAATTTTACTTCTTCAATTCAACCAAAAACAAGTGTTCATGATTACAACTGGCAATAAAAATAATTTCCTACATACTACAATGTCAAATAACAAAAGTTGTAATTTTAATTAATTAATTTGTTTTATTATAAATTAATTGTTCCTGTGATTGCACTCACATGGACTATAAAAGTGTTAAAAACTCTACAAGTGTGCATGGCAGACGTTATCCCGCCCTGAGGATAAGAAAAACCTTGAATCAGATCACAGTGCCACCTACCCGTTTCAATAAAAGACACAAAATTTATAATAACAAAAAAAATTCAGCCGTTTAGGAGTTTAGACACATAAAGACATACAGAAAAATTATACCCATATATAAAATTATACTCAATACACATTGCATTTCACTAAACACGTTATTGGATTGTTGTAATGCTAAAAAAAACAGGCTTGAAAATTAAAATGTCTTCAAAATAATATACTTTTGTAAGATTAGTCCAACAATTTTTTTTAAAACACATTATAGGCTTTATTTGTATGAAAATGTATGAAGTAAAAAAATATTGTGTACTTTGAAATTACAAGTTTTATTTAATTATATACTATGTCATAAATTTGTATAGTTTAAGATCTAACCAAAGATGTAAATACTGAGATGAAATAAAGCATACATTCTAAACTGTTGTACATAATATTAGTTGTGTTATATATTTATTTTAATCTATAAACTGTGATAATACAGTCAGTATTAATATATTACAGATGTTATATTGTACATTGAAGATATAGTAAATATCAAAATATAAAGTTAATAAATTATATCTCTGAAACTGTACATTATTATTTTTTCTATTAACATATTCGAAATTCATAATAATGATTAGTTTCACAAATAATTATAGAATCATACAGATGACGACTGTAATTTATTTTTTGTAACGATGGGAAGTAAATTGTAGATACTTGATTCTTAATTTTAAGTAGCTCCTATACCAACCATTAAATCAAATTTTGCCGCAAAAATGCGAATTTACAAGAAATTTTTATTTTTGGTAAAGGTTGGTAGCATATTTGTTACAAATATAAATTAGTTCCATATTTTAACTAAGTATTATTTTTAATGACATCAGTTCCCATGCCTGCTAGGAAATTTAATTATGGATGTAATTTATAATTCAATGAAAATTTTTCATTTATAATGTAAACCATGAATCTATAAAGAAACGGCATGTATATATGAAGGCTTACCAAAGTAATAATTATTATACCAAACTGAAATAGTAAAACATTAGATAAGATTTTTCTTATTGCATTGAGACATTCTCTCTGGCATTGATGTTATTATATTAAGTAGATTGTGTTTTAAATAATCATTCCATTATTACAATTAAGTGAAAAACAGAAATGTTATATAGACAAAGTAAAAGTAGTGTTGTAAGGCTATTTTAGCATCTCTTTTCTCCAATTGTGACTAAGAATGTATTTAACTTTTGTAATCATCTAATGTAAAATCTACAGCTGTCATTAATTTTAATTCAGAAAAGTTATACTTATGAAAATTATTATTTACATATAATACTTTTTTTTTTAAGTATTAAATTGTTCTGATTTATGTATCTTTATTAAAATTTGTGTTCATTTATTAAGTTTTACAACAAAGAATAATTTAATTTATAGATTTTAATATCCAACAATTAATACTATACCAGACATCTGCCAAAGATATATATATATACCATATTTTGTAGTCATTTGTAAGTTATTAAATGTGATAAATAATAAATGTTGCATAGTCAGTATATGATAGTTAATGTTAGTATCATTAAAACCTACTTACTTTTTGGAACTTTTTAGATATTATATAGTATGTTTTGTGCCAATGTGTAAGATTTTCACAAAGAAGTCTTTCTAAGATTATTTTGTGAATTTTTAAAATATTTCTTAGCCATTTAAGGTATAATAATGGGTGTTATATAATAATTGATGTAATATTGTTAACTTTGATGCTCAGTTACAGTTGTTTTTGGGCAAGATTTTTGTTTTTACATTTAAATAAAAGTGACTGTTATAATTGATATATTCATTTATCCCCATGAAAATATTATTAATTCAGGGTCATTCAAGGATTAAATCAGCACTGATGGCGGAGTGGGAGGTCCTTGATTTGCTTATTTTTAATAACATA
Source organism: Antheraea pernyi (assembly GCA_015888305.1). Classification (NCBI taxonomy): domain Eukaryota; kingdom Metazoa; phylum Arthropoda; class Insecta; order Lepidoptera; family Saturniidae; genus Antheraea; species Antheraea pernyi. The sequence continues at coordinate 99,512 of MU159974.1, forward strand.
AGGATTGGGAGGTCTGGGTGGTGATTATGTCAGTAATATTTAATTACTTATTTCACCAGAATAGATAAAAAAATCTATACTAATATTATAAAGAGGTTAACTTTGTGAGGTATATTCTCATATAATATATATAATATTTGTGAGGTATATATAATAGGGGGATATTCTCAGCAACTACGGATCAGATTTGAAAAATTCTTTCAATGTTAGAGAGCTCATTTATCGAGGAAGGCTATATATATATATACCACGCTAAGACCAATAGGAGCAGAACACCAATGCAGAATGTTTCAAAATCCGGGTTTTATTTCGTCTTGAGACTATTCCATACGCACAAAGTCGCGGGCAGAGTCTAGTACTTATATAAATGTTCTAATAAACATGGGAGGTGTGGTAAAAGCATTGCTTACTTTTACTAACAAGGAGGAGGGGGCGATAAGAAATTACAAAACATCGGCTTACAATACTGCTTGAAGGGCCCCTCACACTGAAGATATTTTTTAAAGGTAAGTAATATTTATTTTCAACAATATGGTCATGACAAATATGAGTTTGATGAAAATAAATTTTCATATTTCCTTCCTTAGGAAGTGTTATATAGAAACTATGAACTTGATATATGTGCATAAGTATACAGGCAACATATAATAACATACAGTCAAAACCGTTTATGGTGACATAGTTTAGAATTGCATACGGGCTATATTGACATAGAACAAGGTCCCGGCTGAAAACTTCACCGGTTATTACAACTATTTGTTTTACAACTAAATATGAGTAGTCCCTTCCATGTCAATATAACATATTTTGACTATATGTATACTAGCAAGTTTAAGTTCTACAAACTGAGAATAATCCATATCAAGCGTATCCTTGTAAATAAAAAATATTCATTGAACATATCTTTACCTATATATTTTCAGGATTTTTTGTATCATAAAAAAATGTAAAAAATGATGTCATAATATCTACTAACTATCCATCAAACCAGTGATATCCAAGTCACTTTCAGATGTTATAAAAAGTTATATTAAAGTTTAAAGAAGTTCAGTGTCACTGAATTCAATAAAAGCATTTGGCTTGATTATAAATATGGACATTGATAAAAACAATGTTCAAAGGCATAGACTTCCTTTTCATAATAAAAAATCTTGACTGTAAAACATTGATCCTTAGTAATATTTATTAGTAAGATTATTAGAATATAGGTAAGTGAAAAACATAATATTCTTTCTCATTTAATTCAGATATGTTCTAACTAAATGTATAGTGTATGTCATTCACACAGTTAAGAAAAATATAACAAAATATCATTAAATCCATAAATCTGTTTTATGCATTGTATGCTTGCTAAAGACACTTGATATATACTTGCTTGATATATACACAATCATTTAAACAACATTACCTTAGTACTAGAGTATAGACTTAATAATATAGGTGGTAGAGCCATGATGATACTATTACTGGTTTCAGCATGAATGGACCGACTCTCCCGGGGTAGTATCACCCTCTCACAGAAACACCCACTTACCGAAGTAACAGTGCTTGCACTATTGCGTTTGTTAGGTCAGTGAGAGTGCCCACATCCTCTTCTCTCACCCCAAACACTCCCTTGGTGTTGTCTATAGATGGTGGTGATCACATACCATCAGGTGACCCACCGTTTGCCTTCTATGATATAGATAAATAAGACATAATTTTATTATATTAGGTATTAATGAACTGTATACGTAATTCTTATTCACGGAAGACATTATTTTTCAGTAAAGATATTAGAAACTGGCTTCTCAATAAATGAAACACTAGCACACAAAAACTGAGTTTCATTTTGAATTTTTTTCATAGTTTCTTTACTATCAGTATTTTTGAAGACTAAATCCAATGCTTCCATATCTTTCTTCGCGGTTTCGCATACTCTATCAACAGCTGATAATTCCTCTTCTTCTGCTGTTAATAGGGACTCCATTAGAGCTCCTCTTTCAACTCTTTTCCTGAGCATTGCTACTTCCTCCTTCAACTTTTCGTATTCCTCATCAGATATCTGTTCAACATGACATTCGTCTCCTGGTAAGAGCAGGTTTGAAGGAATCATAAGCAACTTTTCAACTTCTTCATCTATTATATCTAACGAAGGGCCAGCACGTTCACAGTAGAGTCGTATCAACTTATCGCACGACCGTGTTAATGTACTTTTATCTGTTTCGTTTAAGTCCAATAATTCTTGTAAATCCATCTCCATGTCTTTCACCCCAGTTGTAATTTTCTGTTCAATCATATGGCGCATAGCAATTTTCAATCTTTGCGCACCGAAACCGAAATGCTGCGTTTCGTATTCCTCTTGAGTACCTCCATTCCAGGGTTCTGTTTTTATCATATTGTTACCAGTTTATAGTATAATAATTACGAGCACATTAAAATATACTCACTAAATTGAACAGAAATAACGGCAATGTTCAAACTTTCTTTGACATGTTTTGACAATTTTTTTTAAATTTATTAACACCACTGGATACAAGTCTTTTAAGCCTAACTTAGTATTATAAACTATCTTAAATTTTGACAATAAGCCAGTCACAGTGTTGCCACTATTACCGGAGTATCTTTATAAAACTGATATATAAGATTGATTGGCTGATTTCAATAAATTCGTATGTGTTGGTTTCATTTCTGTTTAATACTAAGTGTCAACATAAAGAACTAAAACTTGATTTGATTTGTTTTGTTTTCCTTGCCTACTGAGAAAATGTTGTGTAATATGTTACCTATTATGTATTTATGAATTGAGTTAGGGTGTGTTATCAGGAGGGAAAAGTGACCAGAAGACTTACACATAAACATTAATTGTGTAATACGTAACAATTGCCCATACAACAATTGTTGTTTGGTAGAATTATAAATAACAGATTTGATTATCAAAATAAAAAGATAAAAATTCATTTTCTGACTTTTTACGTTGATTGGCGAAACAAGAAAATGTTAAGTATGTACTTTCGTCGCTCATTCCTTGTTTAAAAAATAATCAGCATTGCTTAATTAAAAACTAATGTCACAAATTATTGCTAAGGATAATTATTCCACAAAGTTTAATTTAGATTGATTTACTGATATTCATTAAAATTGTACCGCTACTATATTAGATACTTATTATTCTTTTGTTAACGGTATGTAGACACTTGTTTTTTTATTCAAGCTACTTATTTGTTTTATTTACTTAAGCATCTGATTTAACGTTCATATTTGTCTACATAACACTTCGCCTTCAAAACATCTAAATTAATTTATAATTTTGGAAAAAATTGTTTTTGGCAATAAATAGCGAAAATATTGGAATATTTCATAATAAATTCCCTTATATACCGACATAGTGTGGATTGATATAATAAGGAATAGTACGGAGTGCATAAATTATTACAAAATATCTACTGCATTATTTTGAGATTTGGATGTAAATTTTCTTTAAAACCTTTGAACTATGCGAACTGCTTATTTTACATTTTTCTGTTCACGTAGTACTCATACTGAAGGCAATTACTTAATTAGGTACCTTGCAAATTATATATTATTTTTATTTGGCCTCGATACGTCAATATTTTTGTCCATTTGTTTGAACCATGTGATTTATTTATACTAATATATAAAGCTGAAGAGTTTGTTTGTTTGGTTGAATGCTATGATCTCAGGAACTACCAGTCCGATATGAGAAAATTTTATATATTATTACTACTACTAACGAAATCTCTCAAAAGGAAAAAAATGCCCGATTTTGAAACATTCTTCATTGGTGCTCTGCTTCTATTGGTCTTAGCGTGATGATATATAGCCTGTAGCCTTCCTCGATAAATGAGTTATTTAAAACCGAAGGATTTTCTCAAACTGGACTGGTAGTTCCTGAGATTATTAATTACTTTTATAAGGTCTGTTATCTACCAGTAAATACCCTGTGAAAATCGGTCCAACCATTTTGGAAATAGCCATGCGGACGAAACCGCGGATTATGTGGTAAGTATCAACGCTAACATTTTCAAAGTTTATTTTGTTTTCGTATTCAAAATTTTATACTACTTTTATTTCTAATTTTTTATTTGTTCTCTATTACGTATTATAAAAATAAAGTTTGTGTATGTACAATTAAAATAACAACTTTTTGATGAATGGACAAATGACCAAAAAAAAATTTTCATTATACTTTGTCTATATTTATATATTAGTATATTTGTTCTGTTTGTTGCGGGTAATCTCCAAAACGGCCGGACCTATTTTAACGGGAATTTTACTTTTTACTAGATTTACTACTTTTTACTACTTAGATAGCCGAAATGATAGCGGTTGACATATTCTATTTTATTTGTCCGCGGTTTCGTCCGCATGGCTATTTCCAAAATGGTTGGACCGATTTTCACGGGGTATTTACTGGTAGATAACAGACCTTATAAAAAGTAATTTAGGTTTTTTATTCGCCTTCGGCCGCAGTGGAATATCCGTAATGCTTGAACTGATTTTCACGGGAATTTCACTGGAAGATAACTCACCTTATAAGAAGTAAATATTTTATTTTGTTTCTCAAAACTTTCGCCTTATTCTACGTTTGTAGAAAAACGACACTAACAATAGAAAAAAGGTATTTAATACATTGAAAGTTTTAATACAAAGAAATACAAACAACAAATACAAAGAAACAAAATGTTGACTATAGCTAACTTCAGGGTGTCGGTTTTTCGTGATGGTGTGCGCGCGCATCGTAATAAGTTCAGTGTGTCGGTTTTTCGTGATGGAGTGCGCGTGCGTCGTTATAACTTCACGGTGTCGGTTTTTTGTGACGGTGTGCGCGCACGTCGTAATAACTTCAGGGTGTCGGTTTTTCGTGACGGTGTGCGCGCGCATCGTACAAATTAACTCTCATCATTTTTCCTTAACGCGCCAAGAGAAGTATAACTTCAAAAAGCCAACGTTACACGTTGTTCCCAGGCGGTCACCCATCCAAGTACTGACTGTACTCAACGTTACTTAACTTCGATGATAGGGCGAGAATTTATCGCACTAATTATTAACTACATCAATGAATTAAACAATTTAAAGTTAAATAAGCGCTCGAAGACAAAAAATGCCTTTGTGTTAGATTAAATTTGTAAAAATGTAAGTAGCCTTTTCAAACGTGAATAGATGTCACAATTTTAAAACTTCAGAAATTTGAATAGTGGTACTAAAAAGCAATCATTAGTGGGTTCTTTTTATCTGTCACATTTGGTTACATAACCAGAGAAAATTAGGCATAAACAAGGATAGAATTAGGGTACAACTGTACCCTATCAATGTTCTTCGTTTATGCAGCACGTATATTTCTATAAGATTTTTTTAAATATGACTTGCATTTTGATATCATAATTTTTCTGTAATGTACACACCCACTCACAATTTTACATTTCTTTAATACATTTTTTAAAAAGCGCATGCGGAGCCGCGGGTAACAGCTAGTACATTATAAAGTTCTTCTTATTGTAATCTCAAACCTATGAAGGACGCGCTCTCAAAAAAGGTCAAATTTCACTGTTTTTCTAAAAACTATTGAACTTTGGTAAACATAATGACTAACTACAGATACATTGAACCATTAACAATGATGTACAGATAATTATTTTTTTTTAATTAATAGGTTTCCATTTTAAAAAATCAATTCTCCGTACTCCCCCGCGCAAAACAGCCTGTTTTTCCGTATGAAAATCTCAGCAAATTTACGTTTTTCTGAATAAAAAAAAACCTGTTTATGCTACATATAGTCAAGTTTAAATGACATAAAATAAAATCCAAGTTATCTATACTACATCTGAGAAAAAAGTTATATAGTTGTAAACAAAATTACTCGATTTTAAATCAGTTACGTAGACCTTAACCCTTATGGAATAAGGTGCAATTTATTTAGATTCGATTTAAACTAAGCTATGGAAGAATGATTCACTTCTCGTCAGACCGTGCTCAGGCGCCATAGCGAGTGGATGTTTATGTCGCTTTGCCTTCGATTAGAAAAAAAAACATCGCTATAAAAATATGTATACACTTCTCAAAACGTTTTGATCATTTCGAAAAACTAACCAATCTTTTATAGTGGTTTATAGTACTGTAATTAGGTTGAAATAAAAACCAATTTTTATTACGTTAGTTTTTTTAACGTTTCAAATGGAGGACAATGCCATCCGTGTGCTCTCTGCTCCCTAGGCTCTACATATATACTCTGACATATACATTAATATCATAAACTCCCTGCAGCATTTACAAACAAATATAATCTTTCAAAAGAATCGAGTATACTTATTGTTTATCAGAACATGGTCTCTCAAGTCTTGTTTATAATGAAACGAATTATTTGGTGAAAAGTCTATCAAAGCTAGAGATGCAAAGTTTGTCGGAGGAATTAGGGTTCGTTTAATTTTTTTTTTTATTTTTCATATTTTTTGATATGATTTTGAAATGCCAATTTAAAAATTCTGCTATATAAATCTCTGAGCGCATACTCAATGTTTGTAGCTAATACCTATATGTACTAAAATTCAGTTATCACGATATAGTTACTCATCTAGCCCATGAGGAATTAAATATTAATCAGGCATTATGATACTTTTGAGCGTAAACTCTATATTCCTAGCAACTCTATAGTATATAAAAATGTTGTTATCACGACAAAGATACGCATCTAGCCCATAAGAAGTGAAACTTTCATAAGATACTGTGAGACTGTTTAGTCTGTCAGATGTTTATCTGAACCCAATCCTGATGTTTGTATTTACTATAAATTAGAACTAGACTAAACATCTAAGCACAAACTTGATGTTTCTAGCTATTATCTAGACTATGATCCAGATACCACAATACTACTCCTCCTATGAGAATGTTGAGAAATTATAACTTGATCGGGCACTAAGGGGCTAAGTATTTGAGCACAAATTTGATGTTTCTGTATAGTACGTATACATATTTAGGTTTAGTTATACTGTTCTTGACGTAGTTAGACATTGAGAATCTATAGTTTATTTTGGTACTATATCATCAAATATAACAAAAAGTAGAACATCAATAATAAAAAAATATTGTAACATTTGTTATAAAAGTATCAAAGTTGTTTAAAGTGCGCTACAATCCCCCGGTTATCAGTTGTTGTGCCTGTGTGCATGAGCTATACGTGTCTAGTAGTACTCGATGCCAAAATTGAATTGCGAAAAATTGAGAGCGCGCCCTTAAGTAGGATTCACAATATTATGTTATTGTTTATAGATATATAGTGGTGAGTTTTCACTTTATAAACTAAGCCAGGTTTTGAATTTCGGTATACTTTTTCTACCTTTTGAATATTAGAATGGTACGTAATCATATTAAATAAGATACCAAATTACTACTGTATTTCCTTGAGATGTTAATTAGAGTTACGATTTGTTTTAGTACAGTTATTTAGCTTAGAGTTATTTTTCTGTTATTATTATGTTACAACCCACTGGTAATCTGTTTTGTTTTAAGTACCACAGTTAAACTCATTGTAGTTTCTTATCATTTCTATATATACAATTTTAAATTGTTTTTTATGTTTAAGAATTGAGCGCAAATTGAATTAAATATATACTTGCCGAGAAAATTTGAGGCCTAGCTGAAAACCAGCACCGTTTTGTAAATAAAATTACAGACGTTAGTTCGCTGACGCGGCTGCCAGGTCTCTCTGTCATAAGATTTACTTTTTATGTTTGTGTTTTTTTCATTTTTTGTACACTTTGTGACAAGAAACATTTTTTTATTTGTTTTTTTTTCTATAATTGATAGATTTACCGTCAATAATCATTAATCCCTATGTGATTTAGCAATAATTCAATAAGTATAAGTTACTTAATGTAATAACTACATTAGCGACCACTTTCTAAGCAGGATTGCCAGAACAATCACACCGTACGAAAAAAAGACGAAGAAGAAAGGTTAAGGATTAGGAGGAAACCACCTGGGATACATTATATTTAATTGGCGATGATGGTGATCTAATTCTGTAGTCCTTCATCAGAGACAGGGCTTGCAGAAGAGGTCTCCAGTTAGGCTAAATTTCCATAACATTTTCGAGCTCTTCTCAAATGTGATCTATTTTATCTGCCTCTTTTTTACACAATTCAATATTATATCATCATCATCAGCCTGTAAGAGACCCACTGCAGGGCCATATGCCTTTTCCCGAAGGAAACTATGGGCGTAATCACCACGGCATCTCACGGCGTATTGGCGATTACAAACTATGAGTAACTCACAGTTCTATATTTTTCCACATACAGTAGTACTACAAGAACATTTCTCAGGTTCAGGTTTCCTCACGATGTTTTCCTTCACCGTCAGCCGATAGTGTTACCCATTTAAATTAGTAAATGCACGCGAATTCTGAAAAATTCGTTGGTACATACCGGGGTTCGAACCTGCGGACATCGAAATAATATTCCACCGGTCAAACCACTAGGCCACCAGGCCTTATTATGTACATTTATTTATTAATTATTTGATACAGTTGCACATTTGTAGTAAATTATTATTAGTATTACTAAAGTGCTATTAATAAGGCCTCCGTTGCCGTTAAGGTTTTTTTTTCGAAGTGATTATCTCTTATGGCCTACAGGCCTTCTTAGCTTTTTTACTTTTTAGTACTCATTCAAATTAAGATCCAATTCATCGTATGTTATTATACTATAACAGAGATATAAATCAGATATTACGGAACTGTTTCATAGAGTTTTTTTTTTTCGAACTGACTACGCTATTGACCAAGCAAGGTCTTAACAGCTTCACCGGACTACTAAGGCGAGCGCTTAAGGCACTCAGCCGATTTTAATTTGACAACTAGCTCAAGGGTGCGCGGCACACCTCGGCTTTGGCTGTTGCCTGATACAAGCAATTCGCGACCTATCTGAGCTAACCTAAGCGCGTGATTTAAAAGCGCCAGTACGCACGAAGCATTATAAACCACTAAACAGTTTAACATATTCCTGTAGTTAACAATATTTTCAATGCAATTAATAATTTAAATACGAATCAAAAATTAGTAAAAAAGAGATAGAATTAATGTACAGGAAACTTCTAAAGCATAATCTTTTCAAAAATTTTACTAATCGACGGTAATACAGAAATAGGTCTATAATTTCCAAGATTACTTCTGCAGCCTGATTTAAACAAAGGAACCACTTTGCTTATTTTCATTAAATTAGGGAAGGTTCCTTTTGCTATACACTGATTAAATATATTAGCCAAATGTGGTGAAATAGTGACAATTAAGGACTGTATTACTATTACTGACATTCCCCATATGTCTTCGGTGTTTTTTAAATTTAATTGTTTGAAAGCCCTTATTATTTCACCTGCACTAATAAATGAGAACTTAAATTTTGCCCAGATAGAAGACATCTCTAGGTCCCTATGTAGATCAACTCTCCGGATGTACCACGGGGCACCGGTCACTTTACGTAAAACGCGGTTTTGAAAAACCTGCAACTTATGAAAATTATCTTTCGACATATGCGCAAAAACGGGACTGCTATATGTCATAAAATCGGCTGAGTGCCTTAAGCGCTCGCCTTAGTAGCCCGGTGAAGCTGTTAAGACCTTGCTGGGTCAATAGCGTAGTCAGTTCGAGGAAAAAAAAAAAAAAACCATAAATGTTTTAAAATGTTACATTACAGTTCTAAAGGCCACTTGTACAAACATTATTCAATCATATTGATCTTAATTGTCATCATTATTGTTTTATCTAAATACGATAATTATGTGTACTCATATTTTTCAGTACTAGTTTTTCAAAATATTTGCTATATGTTCAACTTCGGTATTTTGTCATATCGAACACCGAGCTTAAATATCAAACAATTCTCTTTAAATCCCATCACCTGGCAACACTACTTAGATGCGAAGGCCAGTAGAGGGTTCTTCCGAAAAAACATCGCTTTTTTATTGATACGATATATCGAAACGTTACATAGATGTTAAATGATATATAAAACAAAAACATCGATATTTTCGATATATCGTAAAGATTTCATATTTCATTATGTGATGCTATGAAGTAAATGGAAAAAAGAATGCGTAACCTCTATTAAGACTTAAAAATGGTCATCAGTGTTAGAATTAAGTATTCAATTTAATTTGTAATTTTCGACATTTCTTATTTAAATGTTACTTAGACACTATTTTATTGACTGCCTGTAATTCGCTAATTTCTTAAGATAACGCTATTGGATATTTCAGACTTGGCCACTATAATTAAATATATGTGATATTGTAGAACTTCGGGGGCTGTATTTTGTTATTTAATCACACTTTTGGCGAGATTTCATGAAATCATCTAAATGATTCACTTTCGTTAGCATGGCACCCTCTACTCGGAAATTTATATAGGCGTTAAAATTAAAGGGCAACATTTTAGCTGCCAGGCTATAAACAGTTATGTATGTCCAAAACTTATTTCTAATAACAGTTATTTTTAAATTAATGTCGACAATGTTTTAAGAGTTAACCATTTTGATTAAGTATGTTATATTCCACGCTTCTTTCCAAATATATTGATATATGCAAATATAAATTTAAATTTATTGAGAACAAGCGGGCCCGTCAGACGTTGTCCCGCTCTAATTATAAAAAAAAATCCTTGACAAATTAAATACCAAAACGTGAAAACGTTCCCCATGAATCGCTTTATCTACTGGTGAAAATCGCGTGAAAATCCGTTCACTAGTTTTTGAGTTTATCGCAAACAGACAGACAGACAGACGCGGTAGGGGACTTTGTTTTATACTATGTAATGAATAATGAATGATATACGTAATATATTAATATTTAAAACATATATTAAGGGACGGCTATGTTTTTACGGGGTGACGTAATTCCTAAAACTCGCGCTCGTTATCATTATTTGTTTTCCTCATTGGAACAACCTGTGTTGATCAGTCCAAAGATCGAAGTCCGGATAAAAACCTAATTTAAATTAGCCTCAAACACAAAATTGTAACCATGGCTTACAACCTTCCCAACTCTAGTCGACTGCTTTGTTTCTGCAAGTAAAACAGTAAGGCTAGGGTGACAAAGGGTGCAGAAGTTAAATACGTAATTGCAGGTCGGCATGACAGCCGCGACCAGCGATGGATAGTATGTCACTCGGTGGTCACCATTGTTTTTGGACTGTTCTGTGCTTACCATTAGGCATGGTGCAGTCATTTTGCCGTGCGACTATAAAAAAATAATTTAATACTTGCTTTAAAAAAGTTTGGGTACTTTCGTATTAAATGCACCGCGCTCGCCGACCACTGCTGCGACAAGCTCGCGTTATCGCGGTGATGTTTGATATATCGAATAAAATACATCAATATTGAATGGTTCATTATATCGGATTAATTTGATATATTGAAACCCAACATTGATGTTATTGAACATCGATATAGCTTTAATTCTATGATGCCTCTCTAAAAACGTTTTTTTTAAATCAGCATCTCCTTACCGCTTATAAGAGACATTGCGATGATTTATACGTAGTATCCTCTTAGTAGTTTGTGGATGATTTTGTGCCAGGGCAGTTCGCTTCGGGCATATGGTAAATACTTATAACTAAAATAAAGTGGAGAACGCTTCGCAGTAGCTCTATTTTATGATTGTAAATATGTATTAGTTACATTTATATTTAGGTTTTATAACATCTGCTACATCTTATTATTGCTAATACATTTTAAAATTTCATTGTTATTTTAATTGTCATAGTTGGCAAACGAACAGATGGGTCACCTGCTGTTAAGTGATCACCACCGTCCATGGACACTAACAACACCCGAGGAGTCGCAAGTGCGTTGCCACCCTTTGGGGGAAGGGTTAGGGGAGGGAGAGGGAGAGGGAGAGGAGAGAGGAAAGGGG
>MU159975.1:0-20346 GCA_015888305.1 Antheraea pernyi
AAAATATATTTCAATCATATTTAGAAATGCCTGTCTGTTTGTTTATTTGGACATGTATCACTGCTAAAATACTGCATACATAATAAAACCTCATCACGAAAATCTTAAAGCACATTTTTGTGCAACATTTAGTTATTATTTTATTAAAATCAGTTTGCTATATCAAAAGTTAATTTTAAAGACGACGCGACTTAAGTACGAGAGAAAAGAAGATAAGTAAATGGACTTAATACATTCAGATTATTTTATTAGTCACTGGTTTTTACATTAGATTTCACGCGGACGAAATCGCAAGATAAACAAATTGATAGACTCTTGTCGTTGTTTGCGCGTCATAAATAACTACTTGATAAATTTCAATTATTGTTTTTAATTTTACTTCTTATATATACTTAGTCTTTATATAAAACAGTGTCATAATACCTTCATCATTACATAGTATAAAACACGGTCTCCTACCGCGTCTGTCTGTCTGTTCGCGATAAACTCAAAAACTACTGAACAGATTTTCAAGCGGTTTTCACCAGTGGATAAAGTGATTCATGAGGAACGTTTTGGTGTATAATTTGTCAAAGATTTTTTTTATAATCAGGGCGGGACAATGTCTGCCGGGCCCGCTAGTTTTATACAAAGTTATTAAAAGCCGTAAGAAGTAATGATTATAAGCACTACGTTAAGCAACGTGTATTTTCTTGCTGTGGAGACATGGATCGAGCGGTGTGGTGCGCATAGTGAAAACAATGGAGACGAAGCTGGCGAACCTGTACTTTTGGCGACGGAAAACGCTGTGATGAAACCTTAGCATAATGGTTTTCCTAGTCCCCACCTGACTGGTTGTCATGATCTTGTTGTAAATGTACCAAGCACCTATACGTGTATTTCGGCAGCTCCACATGAGAGACAGTTCTTTAATAATCCTCCTGTGACTCTTCGTCACTTAACATTCACTAAAGTTATGGTCAAATTATAAAAATTATTTTAATGAATGATAATAATAATAAGTGTGTTCTTTTCTATTTTAATTCAGATGGTTTTCACGGATCAGGCAGTGAAGTTAAGTCGTTGTATCTTCACCTTATATCTTCAGGATATGTGACGTCGAATTTTGCCACTCTGTGCTTTCTTCTCGCGCGCCCCGTGAGGGGCGTGCGGGGGAACCATTTCAGGACGAATCCTTTTTTGGTGGCTTCAATCGCCTACCTGTCAGGAGCGTCGGTTATTTGTTAATCGCCCCCTCGAATCGGGTGGACGATATTGGCTTCGTCTGTGCCATCTGGCGGTGGTTTTGGGCGACAAGGCTTCTACTGTGTTGTAGTTGTCGACTGAGGGGCCTGGCCATCGGTTTGCAGCGCTTGTAGGGCCCTCAGGAACTGTTGTATGGTTTCAGGATTCGTTGTGGCTGCTAGGGTCTTCATAAAGGTGATGAGGACATCCTGGGAGGAGTCCCCGGTCGATTTTGGCAGCTGGGTCGCCTCCATCGTCTCACGGGCTCCTCCTTTTTGTTTTAGCGTTCGCTTTTTCATTGCGTATCTATTCTGGCCGGGGTCGTTTGCGGGGGCCATCAAGCTCCTCGCCGCCGACGCCTCGACCATTGTGGGCGCTGCGATCTCGTGCTCCTCTTGTCGTCCGGTGTCACCCGTCCGGACGACGGTCCCCGCTCGGCGATTGCGCGCCTCGCGGCGGAACACGGGGCACAGGCGGGCATTATTGGACGCAGCTTCCTCGCGTGGGCGGTCGCAGTTTGTAGCGAAGTGCGGACCACCGCACCTCACGCAGGCTATGGCAGTGGTGGGAGGAGTGCCTGAAGAGTTGGCATCGATGGCACTGTGCCGGGCCTCTCCTCCCACGCCATGCTTCTATAGAAATCTTTATCATTAATAGCTCGTCAATGTCATATATGGCCGGAATGAGGCCAGGTTTTCTCACCAGGGAGCAGTGGAAGATGCACCCTGGTCTTCCACCTCTTCCCTGGATGCTTCGGGTATATTCAGGATGGAAGCCCTTCTCGCGGAGGGCTTCTGTGATTAGTTCGGTCTTCGTGTATACCGGTAGGCCGCGAATCGCGACCTTGAGACTTCTTTCCGTGGGGGTTGAGTAGGTGAACCAACTCACCCCTTCCACTTGTTTCAGGTAATCGCTGACGATCCTGTGCTCGTCTGTATTGTTACGGAGGAAGCGTACTCCGATGCTTGGCGATAGATTTTTAATTTAAGGTAGGAAGCTATCCAGGCGGAAAAAAAACTTACATTGACATATCATTTTATTAGCATTTATTTTTCTATTATAGTTTTCATGTTTTATATTATTATAATAGTTTATAGTATTGTAATATTATATGAACGAAAACGTCTCTTACGAACACTACCTTAACCATGAGATATATTATATATATATATATATACTAGAGAAAAGTTCTAAAGTTTGATAATTTCTACAATTAGTTTTCTGTTACATAAGAATAGTAATATAGCAAGCAATAAGCTTAAAGAACTGCGTTTTTAACCGGAACGGTGGTGCCGCTCAAGCAGACACTATAAATAGCCTACCAAAGCTAAAGCCTACAGAAACATTGTATGGCTATAAGATCCCATCAGACTTCGTAACTATATAATCATAATCATAAATATAATGGTACAACAAAATAATCCCAAGGAGGGTTGATGTCAGGCAGGTGAGGACTAATTTGCATTGCTTCAAATGCCAGGTTATGTTGCCAATCATACCTATTGTATCAGAATACAGATGCGCGAGTGAGCGATGCATTGCAATATTAGATGTGGTGGTGGGGCTCACATGCTTAAACCTTACACAGGTACTTCAGTTATTATCATCGAAACACCTTAAGAAGTTCGTTATGTCATATACGATATGTAATTGTTTTATCGGTTACTCAATATATTGACCTTTAAATAGCACTTTACAAGCATCGATTATAAACAAAACTTAGATTACTTTCGGACTACAAATATATACATCAGTGATATGAAAACAATGACATGTCGACAGATAAAAAATATGTTTTGTTTTTAAAGAAGCATTTTTGAGATACGATCATTCAAATTCACAAGAAGTGGATAAATTCTACGAGTAATTCTATAGATCGAAACTTCATAGTATAGATTTTATATATAAACTTTAACATATTCTTGTGAAAAATAATATCAAAATTTCATGCCGGGCATAAAAACGTTTGTTGATTATAATGAACGATTCCTCAAAATTTATTATTATTACTATCTGTAGTTTACTCTTTTAAATTCACGTAATTTATTGATACCGTGGGAACCAGTTCGGTTTCGTGAACTACTTCAATATGAACAACTCATTGCGTCAGATCGTTTAGTAAAAAAAAAACTATTTCGTTGTAATTTTGTAATACTTCCATTATCTTCCGCATCGTTGGTTCCGATTTCTTTAGGTCGGATATAAAATCTCTTTTTAAATATAATCTTTCTGGGATTGCTTGTATTTGTTGTTATTTCAGTATCATTGGAATTTATGTAACCTAAAATAATGAGGTTGATTTTTTTTGCCTCCTATCACTAGTGGTACTTAAATGCCGAATAGTTACATCACTTACCATATTCCTTTTGGCCACTGTATCATTACATATTATCAAACAAAGTCCCACGCCACGTCTGTCTGTTTGTTTCTTTATAACCTCAAAAACTACTGAACGGAAATTCATGCAGTTTTCACCAGTAGATAATGATTCACGAGGAAGGTTTAAGTATATTTGTCTAAGTTTTTTTATTATCATGGCAGGACAAAGTCCGCCGTTCCTGCTAGTTATTTTATAAAATGGTTGAATATATGTGCTGTTTAACTGTGAAAACATTCTGAATCTAGTTTTGTTATTAAGTATTAATACTCTCATTTCAGTATGAAGATATGTTTGCAATATAAATAGGTACAGAAAGGTATATTAATTTTGTTTTACGGATTTGTCATTATGAAAATTGGGTATGGAGGCTAATTAAGATCAAATGGATGTGCATATATTTATGTTACTTCTGTTATATGAAATAACAGAGATTATGCGAATTGATTAGAAGCAGTATAAATTAGACACGGATGTTTAAATTGTGTAACTGTCGGAAATTATATTTAAATTAATACAGTTTAATAATTAAAAAAGGAATCGAAATTGTAAAAATGTCAGACAATAAAAGTTGACCTTTCGATACTACCGAAAACAGTTACACCGAGTTCCTATTTTTTGTTACGAAACCGGTTCGCTTACGTCAAGAGCGCGTTGATTTTAGATCGAGTTTCGATAGTACTGTTTGTGAGGCGGTGCAGTAGTTTTTATGCGATAGCGTTCGGTCGATCAACCGCGTTTAACGGTAAACACAGTCATGGCCACCATCGACCGGCTTACATCACAGATAACCATGAGAGCGGAAGACGTTTGCCCGTACCTCTTTATTCATAACGGTTTCAATCGACTGCATTTCAAGATGCTTATCGTGATGTCAATTATAAATGACGTTGTTACGCAATTTCAGATATCATCCTGTAGGTTTAGTTTAAAATATAGATTAACAGTCTAAGCTGTAAGTAACTGGATTATGACAGGCTGGTCCTGAAAATGTAAAACAAAAGACAGGAGAATGAATTTTTATCACCATGTATTGCATGTATTGCACCATGCAGCAATTCGGGCACAGATAGAACGCGACAGCCCACGCGTCGGACAAATCCGGGAGCTATACTTATATGGTGTTCGCGATCCAATCTGACCCTATTGTTATGTTATGTATAAAAAATATATGGTATATGTTAAATTATATTGCGTGTTTTTGAAGTTAACATTCTTTAGGCCTACTGCACAATGAATGTAAGTGAAACGTCATGCTCGGGTCAGAGACGCTGAGTCGGGTTTACTCGGCTCGCTTTGACATCAAGCACGCTCGTGTAAGTGACGCACTGAACAGTGATTTTAGTCGTCATCAAAAACGTCATCTGGCAAGGAGAGTAGTTTTCCAATAATTGCATTATATTATTACCTTTACAATAAAAAATCAGAAGTTTTCTTACTTGTCGTGTGGTCATAAGCAACACCCACCTATTTTGGATTCCTCCATGTCAAGTTTCATTGAGATCGCTTCGCAAGTTTAATCGTGGAAAGGTAACAAAATGACAGACAAATTCACTTTCGTATCTTCTTTTAACCCATAAATAAATATATTATATAAAGTTTGTAAGACTATAGACTTAAATCAAATCAAATTACAAAATTCTTTATTCAAGTTAGATTCTGAGCAGGCGCTTGTGAATATCAAATTGGTTCGGAAATCAAACCAATCATCGAGAAGAACCGACAAGAAACTCAATCTGGTTTACCTTTTCATGTTATATATTTTTACAAAACATAGATAGTTACATGCGTTTTTAGTGAATGCACAGAGAGGGTTGTCATTTCCAGACGTAACCAGCGTTCACATATTGATACACCATATAATAGTCTTTAGACATTAATACCCGTTTGATATGGTGCATTTACAATCGACGATCGGTTGATTTTTCTGTTTGTATTGTCCTGTGGTTATTATCTGGCGCGGATGTCGTCACTATACCATGCTAATATATAAAAATAATGACTAATCAAGCGATGGTAGGCTCAGTGTTAAACGTGTTGAGACACGTACAAGAAAGTTAACCCAGTCTGACTGACTACGACCATTGAAACTATAGAGTTATATCTTGACGATAGCGTCAAGAACATATAGATGTGTTCTTGAACTTGAGAGCCAGTTCCTTTATGTTTAGCGTGTTTACCGTTTTGGACCATATCGTCATTTACAACAGATTATATTGTGATCGAACGACAAAAGCTATAAAGTATTAAAATATTAAATGTATTGTTGCTATATAATATCACAATAATATTAGCGAGATTAAGGGATCACTGTAGTATCTAGTTAACTTTTTTTTTGTATCGTAGGAGGCATACGAAGAGGTGGGTCACTTAATGTTAAGTGATCACCAGCGTCCATAGACACTTGCAACATCAGGAAAGTCGCAAGTGCGTTGATAGCCTGTGTTTTTTGGAGGAGGGGGAGAACGGACGGGGAGGGGTTTTAGGGAAGTGGGTCTCCGGCGCTCTCACTGACCGAACACAACGCAACAATGCAAGCACTGTTACTTCACGTCGGTTTTATATGAGAGGGTGGTAGTACCCCGGGCGAGATGACCCATTCATGCTGAAACCAGTAATAGCTTCAGCGTTTCTCCACCATCTACACAAATAACTATAACTAATCTGAAACACGACTGAGATCCGAAGCGAATTTAGTCATAAATATTCTGTTACCCTCGAAAATAAAACTGAAATACTAATTTGTGACCTAATTTCGTCCTACTCAACGTTTAAAATGTTTAAATGAAAAATTTTTAAATGAAAATCTTTAGATGAGATTGTAACAGCTATAACGTACGATGTGAAAAAATAGAAGCTTCTGTCCCATGTTACGGGTACAATATGTTTCAATGCAGCCTAACGAACATCTTTATACGTCTGTGTTATAGTATCATCAATATCGCCCTGTCGCCAAGACTAGACGGTAATTGCCAATCAGGTACAAAACGAAAGACCATTTTTATGATACAACCTTTATAATATTTCACTTCAAAATAAAAAGGAGTTACTATATAATAGCACTAGCTGACCCGTGCCCACTTCGTTGGGCGGTAAACACTTATAAAACAGAAACTACTTTTTGTGACTTTAATAAAAAATCGCTGACTTTTTTGTAGTGATTATCAAGCTCTCTGGAACTCAATCATATATCTCGCATCGTTAAGGCAGCGTTCCTAAGAAACGTTTTCTTTCGACTATTTTTTCTCAGACTTACTTTGCAAATCCAAATTCCACTAAAAAGTCTTTTCATTGTTCGGGTTAATATATAGCCTATACACTCACAAATAACGTCGCTTTCTATTGGTAAAAGAATTTTCAATATCGATTTAGTATTTCCAGATATTACACCCTATAACGTCACAAACTCACAAATACACAAACTCACAAACTTTACCTCTTTATAATATTTAGTATATATAAAAGTATAGATAAACGTAAGCACATATAAACCAAGAAAAATATTAATAAGCATAACCTGTCTTATATATTCATTGACGTTTATATTATTTATATTGAATATTATGTCATAATTTATTTGTTTGTTTAATAAGGCACACATTGCAGATAATAATTTTATAAAATTGAAGTTATATAATTATTGTTAGTAGTTTTTATCTGATTCAATATCAAAATTTATGCACGCACACCAATGCTTAACAAAACACAGTCATATATACATATATAATAACTTAAAATAGTATAAGAGTAATAATAGCCTTGAGATATGAAGGATTCAGGTATTCAACTCAGAAAAACTGCAGGGTTTTGGAAATAATAAGGGATTTTATTACACATGTACACAACTATCCTTAGCAACAAATTTTACCAGTCAATGATTTTAATTTAATTAAAAAAACCAAAAGCCACTTCCGACCTTGAATAATATTAAAAATAAACTTATACAAAAATCACTCCATATATTAATAAACAATGCTTACAACTTCCAAACATTAAACAATGCTTACAGATATTTGTGGACTATGCATCGAAAGTGACGGAAGTGACGGAAATATAAGAAAAACGGAAATGTCCTAAAGACACACGATAGAAGAGAAAATTTTTGTATCACTGGGAAAAAATAATTAAAGAAATGCAACAAAAAGCCAATGTCACGTGGTGTTCCCAGACGGTTACCCGTTTAAGTACTGACTGCGCCCGACGTTGTTTAACTTCGGCGATTTAACGAGAACCGGTATTTTCAACACTCCACCCGACTCTGTGTTTACCCCCACCACTTTTCGTCACACGAAAATGTTACCGATCACAATTTCAAAGCCCTCCCGTATAAAGTTTTACTTTCAAAAACTTTCTGAATTTTTTACATGAAAACTGTAATTATTTTTGATGCAAGTGATATGCTTTTTTTTAACTTTATTTTTGGCAACCAATCTTTTAGACTATTACTGCCATTGTCGAGTGAGTATCGATATTACAAGTTGCTTGATATAATTTCCATTTCAACTTTCCATGGAGTTTTTGTGTCATCTCAATTCATGGTCCGTGGCGATATTTTCGATTCACTTCACTTATGCACAATAAACAAACTATATTTCATAAAACACCACCAATTTTACACAATTTAGAGTCAAGTAACACAAGATTATGAATAAAAAATAAAATCCACTACATGACAGACCAAGATCCCGCCAAAAACTCCAGGTAATATGTTAACTGTTATTTTATGTTAATGTTGATATCATTTCATTCATTCACACTCTTGGCTCGTTCATAACATCAT
This sequence comes from Antheraea pernyi, assembly GCA_015888305.1. Lineage (NCBI taxonomy): Eukaryota > Metazoa > Arthropoda > Insecta > Lepidoptera > Saturniidae > Antheraea > Antheraea pernyi. The sequence goes on from MU159975.1 coordinate 8,382, forward strand.
CTCTTGCACATCGTCATTCGCTCTATAATAACGACAAATCATAGAATTTATTTATCTAAAAAGCAAAGGTCATAATTTTATACAGCCTATATATTTTTGTATAGAAAATTATATAAATAATCAAGATCACTTTATGTGAAAATGAAAGCATAACAATTATTATAATTAATGTAGATCTTATGTATCGCTAATAGAGTTCACGTGACGTGACATAACTGTAAAGGTTACATGCGAAATAACCTACATATATCTAATGGTAGAGAGTCGAAAATGCTAACGTTTACATAAACCTTGTTATACAAACACGTCCGGAAAAATGTTTTAAGCGCGCTAATGGATAAAATCAACACAATCCTGCCGCAGTGTTGTTTTACAGGTACGTATTTTGTTTTATTAATGCTTTTATTTTTTTCTTGGAATTCGTTTTTTAATTCGGTTTTTTATATGGCAGTAGTATTGCATGCGGGTTTTCACGTGTTTGTTATGATTTGTTGTACTTATAGGCACAATCTAGTGGTGAGATATCTTTATATATATAACTTTTCTGTCCATGTGTATGTGACTGAACTTCTCCTAAACTGTCGGACAGATTTTGATGAATTCTTTGAAAATTTTTTGTAGGTTCACGAATGGTTTAGAATCACAATTGGATCCAGCAGATGGTGCTGCGGTTGAATTTTAGATTTTTTTATTATCAAGGCAGGACAACATCCGCCGGGCCCGCTAGCAATAATATATATAATACAAAAATATGATACAACTTATTTTTGCCGTACCGTGAAGCTGTGGAACAATCTTCGGGCTAGTCTGTTCCCTCTTTCCTTTAACATGGGGTCTTACAAGCGTAACGTGAAGGAGGAGGGCGTATCTCTCGGTGGTCGCCGTTGTTTTTGGATTGTACTGTGCTTGCCATCAGGCACAGTGCAGTCACTTTGCCGTGCTACAATAAAAAAAAACCATTATTGAAACGGGCGAGCTGTGAAAATTATTGTTTACATTTTGATGAGTATAAATTTAACGCATCTTATGAATGAACTTCTGAACCGGTAATTTGGAAAGGTACAATGGGCGAGACAACAGTTTTTCTACGGTGTTTGAATATAAATGTTATCAATATGGATCAATATTATATATATAATATTATATTATACTTTGTACTAGTTTCAGCATGAATGGGTCGGTTCGCCCGAGGTAGTACCACCCTCTCACAGAAAACTGACGTGAAGTAACAGTGCTTGCATTGTTGCGTTTCGTTCGGTCAGTGAGAGCGCCGGAGCCCTACCTCCCTTCCCCTCTCCTCGCTCCTCTCCCTCTCCTGCCCCTAACCCTTCCCCCCTAGGGTGGCAACGCACTTGCGACTCCTCTGGTGTTGTTAGTGTCCATGGACGGTGGTGATCACGTAACATCAGGTGACCCACCTGTTCGTTTGCCACCTATGACATAAAAAAAATACAGAACTAACATTGAATGAGCGTCTCTTCAACTGGTTAGTTACACTACCTTCTGCCCACTGCTGCACCTCTGTGAATGTAGAATTAACTTATCCGACGGTAACATTATGTTTTTCTGGACGAAGGGTGCCCTATATCATTTTAGGTATCCCTGATAACAGTTCAGATTTCATGATTATCGGTTAAATAGTTAAGACCTGAAAGCATAACAAACAAACTCATTTTCGCATTTATAATATTAGTTTGGGACTTAATGATCGTTTCGAGAAATTGTCAATTATCTGAAGACGTGAGGAAGAATAAAAACTGAAAAGGTGATTAAATAAAATTTCGTATAAAACTATTTTACGCAATATTCGCGTAAGTTTTGTACTTTGCTGAAATCAATGTTACGTAAGACCTGTTTTGTAATGTTTTTTTTGTTTCTAAAATTAAGTCATAGTTTGTCATCGAACCGTTCACTTCTGCTATTTAGGCGTTAGTTCTGATGTTCATGCAGTATTTAGGGGATGTTGTGTTCTTTTTTTTAAATGTTACAATTTCTTGTATAAAATTTAAATTTTACTGCCGTAAAATTAATATTGTGTATGTATGTATATAGTTTTTTTATTTTCTAGGTGATTAAGATTCATGGTGCAAAGAAAGCCATATTGGTCATTGATATATAAAAATCCAAGATACACACTAACGTATCACAGCCGGCACACAAAAATGAGTGTATAATCTTGGATTATCTACCCATTTTAAATAGTCTCGAGTTGCTTGCATCCTTGTAAAAACGACTTTAAAACACTCAGTTTAGGTTGAATTTGCAAAATCATAAGTTTATCGCATAACTATAACCACGTATGTATATTGGGGAATAGTACGGGACGGTTTTGAGTGCTACTGTTATTCGAGACTGTGTCTTGGGTTGTTTATATTTCTATGCATATGTTACATTAAAGTTATTAATAACTATTTATTTTAGAGATAATAAATCTACAGTCCTCGACAATCTTTTTGGCCACATTCATTGCTCACATTTGTTTATAATTATTGTAGTGAATACACAAAGAGGGTGTCATTTCTAAATTTTATTTTCGTTTACCATCACCATTTAACATAGCTACACCCGACTAGGCCCCCCTCGCCAGCGGCTCAAGGAGGTCCGTTCCCTCGGCGTGGAGCCCTTGAGTTTTTGGCCACATTCATTGCTCACATTTGTTTATCATTATTGTAGTGAATACACAAAGAGGGTGTCATTTCCAAATTTTATTACCGTTCACTATCACCATATAACATAGCTACACCCGAATGAGCCCCCCTCGCCAGCGGCTCAAGGAGGTTCGTTCCCTCGACGTGGAGCCCTTGAGTACGCTGCTCGCGTAAATACAGTGACACAAATTTTTCATCACTGTAACAACATTATACATATCACCCCACACACGTGCACATACACGCTTACACATGAAAGTGGAAGGGTTTTATTTATTTCTCATATCGAACAGAATTGATTTAGTTAAATTGCCCGATACAAAATACATGTACGAGTTACTGAGGTATAGTTGCTTAGCACAAATGTATATATCACTAACTCATAAACGTATGAATATATAGCTTAGCTAGTTAGGATCGCGATTTTGCGTAACCCAGGAAATAGCCCAAGCCGACGTATGCCGTGCACCCTAGCTAGTTGTCAAAATAAATTCAGCTGAGTGCCTTAAGCGCTCGCCTTAGTAGTCCGGTGAAGTTGCCTTGCCTTGATAGACCAATAGCGTAGTCAGTTCGAAAAAAACAATTACAAATCTTTTACAGTAAAAACTGTTTGAAATGGTGCTTGGTCTTATTGTCTGCTAAATCGATAATACGCTTTGGGACCTTGTTGTAGAAACAGAGTAATATCTAAATAATTTCTATTGGTTTTATTATGAGTATAACAGGGGAAAAGACTCTTCTTTCCTCGTCGCCATTTGTATCTCTAACTCCTGGACTGTCTAAAACCATAAGGCTTTAAGTACATTACAAACGAATGTAGACCTTATGATGCACTGGTCAACAGACTAACAGCAATATAAGTTTTATAAATATACCGTATTTATTATTAAAAAAAAAGAATGAAATGAAACAACAAAACAAATGGAAAACATGAGTAATAACAAATTATGTAATGTAAAATTCATTTAAAAAATGGCTTGATATGAACATGATTCGACGGAGTTTTTGGCGGGATCTTGGAATGTCACGAATCTTATATTTTATTCATAGTCTTGTGTTATATTTCGTAATATTGGTGGCATTTTACGTAATATAGTTTGGTTATTGTGCACGAATGAAATGGATGGGAAATAACATCACGGAACATAAGTTCTGACTTACCACAAAAACTTCCTGCAAAGTTCTAACAAGACGGCCATCGTCTTAGTTCAATGAAATAATCCCAAGAATATTGTAATATTATTACTTATTCAACAATGGCAGTATTCATCTACTAGAATAATTAATACCAAAAAAAATAATAATTAAAAATATGATCTACCATTTTGGGATCTAGATATTAAAAAAATAGCGGAGGGGTTAACTATGCTACTATATGTTATCTACGTGTAAGTAACGATTTATGCGATACACTCTAAAATATCTCTCAGGTGGAAAGATTTTAAATTTTGAAATCATTTAGAAAGTAATGTGGGAAAGAGAAACAAACATTTTCGTTTATAGTAGGTACCAAAACGATTATAATAAAGAATTTTATGATTACCACTTTTCTGTCGATCAATAGACTGATCAAGACTGATACGGCTGAACGCTTACTAACAGCTGCACTCAAAAGTCGATGACCATTCTAAGATTAAGGTGTTCCCATCTTTACTTACACGCCACTTCAGATGAAGTGCGATTGGTCAAGAGCTAGCTAACAATACAATAATACTGGCATAAAAAGATCTAGGCCAACCGTATAACAGTTTAAAAATAAAAATATTGTGTCACGGTAAAAGCGATGTCGATAATATATGATAACTCAAAAATACGACATAGTAATACAATGTACCTATCATACAATGGGTACATACAAATTAAATTATGATGCAAACTCGTCATCACGGAGGACAATTCGAAATCCGTCGACTTTTATCGTCGTACACAAATCATCCGTACGAGATTATATTGTACAATAACGTCATGACATCTTATTCAACACGCTGTACCAGCAATCATTCTGTTATTGAATTGATAAATGAATCAATATCGTTATTAAAATATTCTGTGAGTTTTCGCTTCTTAAAAATAATATTTACATAAATAGTAACCATGTAATCGGTGTACAAGATTATATAATATGAACATGGTAGGAAACTAGACATAAGAAAAATGGTACGAGCTTGTAATTTCGTCCTCAATTTAGGTAAAACTTCCAAGTTGCTGATAATTTAATTTTATATAGAAAAATATGATCCTAATTAATATAATAAATGCGAATGTGAGTTTGTTTCGAACACTTTCATTATTCTGTTGATTATCATGAAATCTTGCATATAGTTGGCAGAAGGAGAGTAACATAGGTTACCTTTAGTTTACCTTTTGCATCCAGACAAAAGGTACAGTTCGAAGGTTCAAATCCACGTTAACGCGAACGAAACCGCAGGTGCAAGCGAATGTGAGTTTGTTTCAAACACTTTCATTATTCAGTTGATCATCATGAAATCTTGCATATATGCCAACTATAGTTGGCAGAGGTAGAGACACGACATAGGTTACCTTTAGTTTACCTTTTGCATGCAGACAAAAGGTACAGTTCGAAGGTTCAAATCCACGTTAAAGCGAACGAAACAGCTGGTGCAAGCTAGTTATGATTATCATTTGGTTAAGAACGTTTTAAACATGCAAACATATTTAAGATATAAATTATTTAATAAAACGAACCATATATCATGAGGGCATGAAAGTTATGAAAGACCAAGACATTATAAACTCTATTGCTTATGAGTGAAGTCGCCTTTCGAGTATATCAGAGTATCAGACGCTATCATAAACTTGACACGATGGATCGTGACCTACGTATGTGAATTAGTGTGACCATTCGAGTTTAAGAATGTCGACGTTACAAGAATTGGGTAGCAGGGGATCTATGAGTGGGAAAGCTCTAGGCGTATCAGTAGTCGAGGAGACGGGCCACGCGACGCAGCGGTTCGTGTCTCGTTGCCCAAAAACATACGCGAGTTTGTGTACATTATTTGGTTTGTTTAGTGGCGTATTTCGATTTCATAACTTAAAGTAACTTTTATATATATTTCTATTAAGAATATTTTGTATTTTTGACATTAATTATCACAAAATGAATTTTATATGCGGAAAATAGAAATCCAAATCTGATGAACATATGTAAAAAAGTGTTTCTCTTTTTTACATTTTGCCATAGAAATTTGAAATAAATCTACGTATTGCTAAATGATATGATTTTAAAGTCAAATCGAATTAATATTTCTTTATTCAGATTAGGTTATAAAAACGTTTTATCTCTTTATAACTTTACACCATTAGTTGGGGGAATAAAAAGAAATGGAATCTCGATTAAATTAATAATATTGATTGATATATTATATTAATATTCTTTGTTGGTTGGTTGGCTTGTTAACTTTATTATTTTGTTGGTAGGTTCATTGTTTTCATAAAATGGACGTCCTGCAAATTAAATCGGAAACTAAATTTCGTTTCACCGAAAATTTTAAATACGATATTATACAAATATGTTGCTAAATCACCGCGTTTCAATTATCATTCGTAGAAAAATTATGTTCAATCTATCTGTTGTCACTGGTTCAGCAATGATAACTGTAAATGATAAAATTTGGTCATGATTAGTAAAATGATTCGTATTTTCTTATGTCATCTTCCTAAGTAGGCATTTCTGCCAATGTCAAATACGTGAAATAAATGTTTTGAAGCATAATTTCTAAATATGCATTGTACAACAACCTAAAATGGTACAAAAACATCTTTTTAAATGTTACATCATGTGTTGCTTAGTATACAATTCAAAAAACAATAACTGTAGACGACTAGCTAGAATATTGTACAATTAACATTTATTATAACAGGCCTTAGTGCTCCAAACAAACATGATCTACTAACCTACTTTAAAAAAATTATATAACATCTTGTTGCCATGGAAAAAAACACAGAATGAATAATACAGTAGGTATCATACGAGACTAAAATGGCATTAACGCAAAAAGTAGTCCACAAAAGAAATTATTCAACTATTGTTTTGCAACCCTAGTAGGTATTATTATTTAATTTAATTTAATTATGTCATTTGGCATGAAAAATTGTTCACATTAATTAAAAAAAAAGGATTTTTCTTAATCAAGGAAAATATCAGATATATACATAGATGTATACTAACTTCGTCCGCGTGGAATAGTTTGGACTAATGCTAAAACGCAGTGGAAGCTATCAAAATGAAAAAAAAAAACGATTTTAAAACATTCTTCCATTGGTGCTCGGCTCCTATTGGTCTTAGTATGATAATATAGCCTTATAGTCTTCCTCGATAAATGAGCTATCTAATACTGAAAGAATATTTCAAATCTTTTTTTTTTTTTTCTAACTGACTACGCTATTGACCAAGTAAGGTCTTAACAGCTTCACCGGACTACTTTTTCAAATCGGACCAGTGCCTGAGATTAGCGCGTTCAAACAAACAAACAAACCCTCCAACTTTATAATATTAGTATAGATATATACATACCTGTGTAGGGTTGACAAATTTGTATTATAATGTTAGAACACTTTATAGATACCTAATTTATTAAAAAAGATTTAACAAAGAGGTGTATTTTTGTAAATCGTCGACGTTGGTCTTCATATTTTGTTATACTTACCATTTTACGGAGGGCAGACAATTTGCGGGGAAGCCAAAAAAGATTGTAATTTTATTTTTTGGTATTTCGTGCCAATAATCGGTTTTAAATTTTGCGGTTAGACCAGTAACTTTATAGCTTCATAAGATGACTCAGCCTTCATCTCGTACGTGCTTACTGGTACGTATTGGGTCTTAGTAATTGATTCATAATGTTTGCGAAACCACAATAGTATATATGATATAGGTAAGAACTTTTACATTACAATAATTTCCATACGAGTAAGAATTTACTATCTTAGACGTATATTATACGTAGATCGTCATTTAAAAACTTATAAAGTATCTATACACATAATAAGAATGTAAATGTAATGTATTTGTACTTTTTTTTAAATATAATAATTGATGCAAATGTATAAGAATAAGTAATAAAACACATTTCAATACCATTTTTCGAAATGTTTGTCTGTGTTTTTGTTTGTTTGTTTGAACACGCACACTGGTAAAGTACCGCGTTGACGATAAAGCATATCTTCGAGTAACGTTTAGTCTTTGTTTCATTCAAATCTGTCCTCTCTATTAAAAGTTATTGCAATTTGAATGACGGCTCGAGATAAATACGAGAAAAGAATAGGTAAGTATATGCAATTCAATATCTTACAAAAACAGGATATTATAGGTATATATAATCTCTATCAATAATATCTAAGCGAGAGTAAACGAAAGACTGTTTTTTACATTAAGTTGCACACGGACGAAGTCGGGGGCACCGGTAGTAAAAAATTAAATTGTAGTAGTCTGAAAAACTACCGGCGAGATTTCACTCTATTTTTTTTTTGTTTTACTTCTTACACACTTGGTCCATATATAAAAAAGTTTATCACGGTTTTTGAAAGCATTATGAGTTATATGTTTTCTTGCAGTGGCAAAGTGAGGTAAGCGATGTTGTACATAAAAGAAAATTAATAAAATAATAATACAAAAATTATAAACATCACAGACGAAGTTGCGGGTATAACCTCACAGACGCGGGTATCAGCTAGTTCTAAATAAGGCATCAATTAATTTTAGTTTACTGGAACATAATAAGCAACTCACGTCTAAATCAACTTTTTGTTAACTGTGTTATTAACGTCGCTGTTAGTTCAGGTACATTCATTAATAGAATTGTTTAATATACAAGACGAAGTCCATTAATAATTATATGATGTAAAACAATCTAATTGAATTACCGGCTATACTTGGAAACCGATACTTATAAGGTTGTCAACTGCAAGATGCTAAAAGTTCCGATTTTTAAATCCTGGAATAAGCTTTGCACGGACAACATGTGTTGGAATGTTCAACCTACTTGCTTAAAATTAGTCGCAAAAATAAAAAAATGCAGGTAAACTTTATTTTGGCGTCATTTGCAAGTTAAATAAAAAAAGTTACTTTAGTTAGTTGTTGTAAATGTTATATTTTTATATATATATATGTATATTTCAGTAGTAATTTTGCTCTTTTTAAATGCAACTTGGGAATTTCCAATAAATTTATATTTGTATGTTGGCAACCCTAGATACGTGCTGGAAGGCATTTTTTATACATCGACGAGTCTGTTTCTTGTTCATGTAACGGTTGACTTTGTTGTATTGTTAACTTGTATATGTTTTAAAACGTTAGTGCATCAAAAGTACACGCTTTTATAAAATTTAATGCCTTCCTTGAAATCAATTTCAAAATGAGTTACATTATTTAAATAACTGTAATAACAGTAGTGTTAAGTGACAAAGCTTGCATTATTTATATCAAAACTAAAATTAAATTACCTTTATTTTTTACTTTTAGATAATATATGAATTTGACAACGGTCAATGCATTTTACAGTGGCAATTAAAAATCTGACAAATTGAGGATGAATACCTGGACGGGAACGAACGACGCTAGGCAACGAATTCTTCAAAGGCATTTTGCACTGCCTCTCGGGTTTTGAATTTATTTCCCGCCAAGGAGTTATCCAAATACTGGAAAAAGTAGTAGTTTGCAAGCGCAAGGTCTGGTGAGTAGGGCGGATGACGGAGAACTTCCAACCCCAGTTCTTGCAACTTGGAGACCGTCTGCTGTGCAGTATGAGGTCGCGCGTTGTCGTGCAGGAGCAACGGAGACGAGCGATTGACCAATGCTGGTTGGAGATGTGTCAGCTTCTCTATCATTGTGTTCAGTTCTTCACGGTACACATCTGCAGTAATGTTCACCCCGTTTGGTAAGACGCTGTGATGAATCACACCGGCGCTAGACCACCTAACAGTGACCATCACTTTTCTAGGGGTTAACTTTCGTTTAGGGCATTGTTTAGGTCCTGAACCAGGATCCAACCAACTTGCTGAGCGCTTGCGGTTTTCAAACAGACTCCATTTTTCATCGCAGTTAACAATGCGGTTCAAAATTCCTTCATTTGTGTGTCTGTTGAGCAAGGCACGTCTCGATGCGTACTTCGCGCTGGTGATCATTGAGTTCGTGGGGCACCCATTTGTCAAGCTTTTTTACCTTGCCAATTTGACGCAAATGGACCAATATTGTTTTAACGCTATTTATTTATTTATATATTTACGATTGTGTATCATCAGTTTCCACAATCGCCTCTAATTCGTCTTTGTCGACCAAAAGTCTTCGGACGACCGTAAGGTTCATTTTTCAGGTCGAAATTCCCGGAACGGTAGCGAGCAAACCAATAACAGGTGGTGCGTTGCTTCGTAGTGTTAGCTCCTTAAACGTCGTTGATGTTGCGTGCCGCTTGTGCCGCGTTGCTGCCACGACGGTACTCATATTCCATAATTACTCGAATTTTTAATGTATTCATGAAGACAAAAAAGATTGAAATGCGATGAAAATGTAACACTAATCAATAAACAAATGACTACTTTTGGAAAAAGAATTCCATGTTTTTAATATAAAATTAATTTGAAATTAGAATTCTTAGCCAAACAAAAATTATTTTGATTTGAAATGGCCAGTACTGCAGAACGGCAATTTTATAGGTAAAGACCTAATATATAGTTTGTGCTCTTTCGATATGTATGGTACACTACACTATGATAAGTAAGCCGCACTAAGCAATAAAGTACGACCCTATTTGTACCACATTTTACTACAAAAACGCAATACGTCATATGCATTAGCTGTCAAAAATATCATCTTAAATTTGACAAGTTACACTTGGTATTTGGCGGTTATAGTTAGTTATATCGTTTATTTTCTAGTCACAGATTTGTATTATTTGAAATTATATTCTGTGATATTAGTCTTGGCTATTGCGCATAGATGAAATAGATTATAAATAATAACAAGGAACTTAAATTGTGATATATCACAAGAAATTTCTAGGTTATTTTGGTCACCATTTTGTTTTAATTTTGGCAAACAATCTTCCAGATTATTACCTGTCGATTTGGTAACAATATTACAAGTATCTTGCGATCATTTCAATGTTCTAATAAAATGGTGGCCCTTTGTTAGAACTTTTTCAGGAAGTTTTTGTGGCATCTCGGAATTCATACTCTGTGGTATTATTTTCCATTCACTTCACTTATGCACATTAACCGCACTATATTACGTAAAATACCATCAATATTCCAAAATATAGGGCCAAATAACACAAGGTTATGAATAAAAAATAAAAATAAATCATGATAACCTCAGAACCCGACAAAAACTCCAACAAGACGCTTAATTAAAACAATAGTGATAAATTTTAAAAGTGATAATGATTTTAAAGGTGCAATAAAAATGTAGACTAAAAATTACTTTTAATGTAATTCATAAGTAATCGGAAAGTAAATCCGTCATTGTCGTAAAATTGCATCGTGATACGCAATCTAAGAAGAAACTAGGCTAATATATAATTGAAGTAGGTTTCGCCATCGAGGCAGGCTGGTTCTGACGGATCGTATTAAACTGTTACCCAGGCACCGTTAGCTCACGATCCGATGGATTGTTTTCGATTTTATTGTTATCAATCAATCATTAATTACTATGCTGTTATGTTTCCTCAGAAATTATTTTGATGGACACTGGTTTGTTGTCCGACTTTGATAATCGATTTATATGCGGAGTATTAATATAATCTATACAGTTGTTTAAGTGTGACAAACGTTTTTTTTTTTTTTTTTTTCGAACTTACTACGCTATTGACCTGGCAAGGTCTTTACAGCTTCACCGGACTACTAAGGCGAGCGCTTAAGGCACTCAGCCGATTTTATTTTTAGGTAACATACACAAGGGCGCATGCGCACCTCGGCTTGGGTTTTGTAATCGATCCTTTTTAGTTCCCGCACACATCGCGGTTCTCAGTAATATTTCGAGCCTAGGTCGTCCCCGCGCGGAGCCCTCGTGATATTATTTTCGCGATACAGTGACTCATCTACATCACTTGAACACACATATGAGATCATCTCTCTCACACACGTGCACATATATACACATGGTGGGAGGGTTTTGTTTTTTTTTCCCTCATCGAACTGAATCGAATAGTTTAGTTCGTTTCATTCCGATATACACGTATTCATTTGTGAATCATGCAATTTCGACTGTATGGTTCACAAATGTATATATGTATGAATAGCTTAGAATAGTTAGCTAGGACAGACGCGTCTTTTTCCAGGTAACAGCCCAAGCCGAGGTGCGCGTG
>MU159975.1:30032-60238 GCA_015888305.1 Antheraea pernyi
CTCAACGTTTAAAGGACTGTATTGCAGCCAATGGAGACCACTTCGAATAAGCTTTTTATATTTTATATTGTTTTATTCTTAAATCATCGAGATTGTTGAACTGTAAAAAACTATCCCACAAGTGAATGTTATATGAATCTACAAATTCACATACATTGTATACCTACCTAAATGCCACCAGCAAATTGTACTGCTTTGCAGTACGTGTTTTGAATGTCAAAGCGTATCAATTCGTTGAATAACTAAGTTGTAATGGTGATGGAATGTATATAATAAATACTTTAGAATATTATACCCGAATCTCATAGATATCCATCTGCTCATCCAATACCGCTAATTATATAATTAGATAAAGCTTACAAATATGAATATGAACTATGTATTAAGATTCTAATTCTAATACTATAATGAATCTTATAAGAAAAAGTTTCCACGATATCAGAATCCGGGTCAAATTGAAATTGCTTAGTAATCTTTCTGCTTAAGATTCTGCTTAACCTTAGCGACATTCAAATCCGTTTAATTTAAGTGGTAATTAATTTCTTTATTTTATTTACTTTTTGGGATACCTACAGCTAACATTCATTTAGACATCGTTTTCTTTCTTTAAATCCAACTTGTTCATCTCTTTCCTTTTTCAAATTTGGGTTTACTTCAAACATATCATTTTTAATAATCTCAGTTTAATGTTCATATTCCAGTTTGAGAGCCGTTGAGTTCTCTTACGAAATACTCATAGTTGATGTGTATTACACAAATATTCGTGTTGGTATTTTGGTCGTTATAAAATGGTCTGGGATGAGCAAGACGTCTGTCTGCATGCGATGGGAACGATGAATGTCTGTATGTCACGTATTGCGTAATTCGTGACTACGAAATGTGTGGTATCTCGTTTATCTGGTAATATGCATCGAGTGTTATTGTGTTCCGTGAAATTTTGAATGGTTCTGAATCGCTGTTTTTTGTTTTATAAGCTGTTGTTGGATTTTCTAGTGAATTTAAGCTAGCAACTTACGTTACAAACAAACAAATAATTTGATTTATTTGTTTACGTTTTGTTATGTGACAAAGTGAGTTTTAAGTTTGTGTTTGTGTACCGTTTTCTCGATTTGGTTTTAGTACTCATTAAGAAGTTTACTTTGGTTTTACCAAAGTTTTATTTTATCCCATACTACTTTCTATCGCTTCCATCGAAAAAAATGCTGTCAGCTCTATTCTTCCGTGTTCGTTTTTCATTCGTTAGAAATGTATCGGTACTTACAGCTAGATTTATGTTTCTTCAGTGCTAGGTCTCAACTTTTGGATAACTTTTCTAATGTAGTTCGTAACCTTATTCTGGTCAATTACTTATTCCATCCGTAATAAAGACTAGAATATGTCGTGTGTAATTATAAATTCAAGGATAAATTTGATAGGGTTGAAAACATTAGTGCAATCGTTTGCAATAATAAAGAACTAACCAGTTATTAATCAATATGTGTTAGAACAAGATCGATCGGTCACGGTCTTTCATAAGTACTCGATTGCAACGCAACTCGTTATACCGGAACCGCAATATTTATAGCGAATTCGATTTTGATTACAATCTTTGTATGAGCTGGCGCTACGGATAGAACATATGTTACAAATTATATTTCTATATGGTACCAATTATTTGTTTGCTGAAGTACCAGATATTTTTTACTGTCCTATCGTTACTTCAGTCTTCGCACGACTTATCGTTTATCTAATTAATAATAATGAATAATATTCACAATAGAATTGGACTTGGACTCTAAACATGGTAAAACTAAAGTGGAACCTACGGAAGGTTCAATTGCAGAAGTACCGGTACGTTTATCTCTATCTCAAAGCAGAAATGTTCGCACTGCTATGTCCCGGTTTGGGTGATTGGCAGCATGCACTTACACGCAAGGTGTTTCAACTCACACCTCAGTCACTCACCTTTTGTGACTGATTTTACGACTGTGGCCTTTTACTTTGGTTGTACGTAGCTATAAGGACCACTTGGGACCACTGTTTGCTACTGCAAACAATAAACGGTGATGTCTTAGTTATAAGCGTGTTCAAACATCGACTTAGGTTCGAGTCTATACGAACAAGCTAGAGCTTGTAGTAAAGGAACGACAAGATGATATATAGTATGGCGGTGCTGCTGGCTTTAACTCCGAATAACTAGTGTTCACAGTTTCTGTTTGGAGTCCCTTCTAGACCAGGCATCTTAGGGCACATAGTGTCTTAACGTCTCATGAGTTTGTTGTAAAACACTAAAACCTGTGATGCATTAAAAAAAAACTTTGTGACAGATATGTTTTGGAATGTTAGTTGACCAGACGAACTCTAGAAAATATCTTACTATTATACTATAGTAGCATCGCAATATGCGTAGTAATTGCAATTATGGCATGTATTAGTAAATAAACACATTATTAAGCCATTATTAAGGCACTGACAACAGGGCTGCTACTGAGCCAGCATTACGTCAGAGGGATCTACTATGCCTTTGAAGAATATGATGATTTGTTGTTGACATATTTCTTTAGTAGGTATATCAGTTTGATTGTCACTATTAAGTTTGTTTTTTTTTGTTTATTTCTATATCTTAATATTTTACAATATTTTATTATGAGGAAAAACGATTGAGGTAGATACAGTTATATACAGATATAGTTTATTTTTCACAAAAGGGCAATTAGAGTAATTTACATTTACAACATGAATTCTCGCGAGTTCTTATTTAGTAGTGAAGAAATTCAGGAATGAAGAATTTATAAGAGTAATGTCTTAAATTACTTGTAGGGGGAAGTCCCCTAGTGACGGACACTTAAGGTTTTTTTTAAATAAAATCAAAAATATTTTAAGGAATGATTATTTATTTATAACTTATAGTAGATTATAAAGTTAGAAATCAAATTAAATAAAAAAAAAGACAACCTCTGCTTAAAAATAATTAATATCATCAATCAAAGTTTGGTAAAGAAAAATGTAATTTATAAAAGTGGCACCTAGTACCGGACCAATTTTTGTGCCATACCCCTAGCACCGGAAAGTTTAGAATAGCCTGCATCGATCACATATGTTGCCATCTCCACACTCTGGAACGTCTGCACATGCTTCGTGTACCCACCCACGACAGGATGAGCACTGGATCCAGTCTTCGTCAGTGTCTTCTAAGCAAACTACGCAAATTGTTGTGTTTAACCTAACCTAACCTAATATGTAGTCGAAATCTTAATGTATTTTCGTGAAAACTTAGAATCTGTTACATTTTAAAACCGGAAACATTAGCTATCTCACGCGTGTCTGACTATACTAATAAATCTTAGTGTAGTCTTCAAGTCTTTTTTCCGTCTTAAACAAACGTTGAAAAATGTTTCATCTGTCTGTTAGAATTTAACGTAACAACGGCCTAATCGATAGTAATTAAGATTTGTACACGGGAAGTATACTATAATTCCGTATTTGATAGGCTGTAAAAATGATCAATAATGCTTATAGAAAATGTAAAAAATTTAAAGAGAAAAAAATACTTTTAATAAATTAATCACCGCGTAATAAAAGGCATTTTATTTATAAAATCCCTGTTATTTTTTAAAATGTTTATGTTCAAATTTAAAACGGCCAGTTTTGACCCAAAAATGGTTAAATCTAAAAGCACTGACACCGCTAAGATAACAATGCTACAGATTAAGTAACCGTAACATATCATGTTATATGTTACACGTGTTTTGCTTTCACTTCTTAATGTTCGTTTTAATTTTTACACGAAATTATACAATATATGCACGGACTGTAAAATATATGCTTGTTTTAATTCATATTAACATACATTACAACTTCTATACTAGATAATTTATATGTATAAATTTGTTTTATAACAGTTTAGTACAGTCATGTACAGTCCTCGTCAAACTTTTTGACCGCTCTGAGCATAGTTGCGTAGAACTCAAATCTATACTAATACTTACTGATATTATAAAGCTGAAGAGTTTGTTTGCTTGAAAGTGCTAATCTCAGAAACTACTGGTCCGATTTGGTTTGATTTATTTTCTGTGCTATAGCACAGCTATATATAGCTATATATAGCTCATTTATCGAGCAAGGCTATATGTATATGGGCTATATCATCACGCTAAAATAGTTTTTTTTTTCCCATTAGTGAGCTTCCGCTGCGTGTTAGCGTTAGCTCAAAGTAACTATTCCATGCAGACGAAGGACAGAAGCTAGTTTAGTTATAAATACGTATTATATAATATGTATAATATCGAGAAAACTTAATAATAAATAAATGCCAATTTTAAATTACTGAAATATATTTAACTAGCGGGCCCGGCAGATGCTGTCTCACCCTGATTATATCAAATCCATCTCAATTTATATACTAAAACGTTCCTTATGAAGCACTTTATCCACTGGTGTAAACCGCATGACAATCTGTTCAGTAGTTTTTGAGTTTATCGCGAACAGACAGACAGACGCGGTAGGGGACTTTGTTTTATACTATTAAATGTTGATTTTTTGAAGCGAAACTTCTTTAGGCGCATGAGGGTAAAATTTTTACGGATGTAACGCAGTTATGCAACGGAAGTGACGTCATTTGCAGTAAACGCAGATTTTTCATCTATTTTTCAAGTCTCGGAAATCTAAAGTTTTAGATTTGTATAAATATAAAAAAGACTTATAAATTAGTTCGCCAAAGAAGTTTTTCACTTCTGACATGTGTACTTTGTACGCACGCACTTTTTTCCCCTCGAACTGACTATGCTATTGAGCTAGCAAGGTCTTAACAGCTTCACCGGACTACTTATGTAATGATGATAATATTTTAACTTTGTTTTGTACGAAGCTCTTGACTACACTCCGCGTAAACCCGAACTTACGGTTGTATTCGTA
The DNA here is from genome assembly GCA_015888305.1 of Antheraea pernyi. Lineage (NCBI taxonomy): Eukaryota > Metazoa > Arthropoda > Insecta > Lepidoptera > Saturniidae > Antheraea > Antheraea pernyi. The sequence goes on from MU159975.1 coordinate 34,926, forward strand.
GCGGCCAAAAAGATTGACGTAGACGATATCCATTTACATACTGAAATCCATAGCAATGAACAAGTAAACAAATCAATATTTATTTCAAGGACACTCACAACTTTCATCACTTTGTTCACAAGTAACCTACGAGCAGTGTAAATAAGTCTGTCCTTATTTGAAAGTAGGTGGTAGTAAGCGAAAGCGATACACAAAAATACTAGGACGAGCACGTGCACATGTCAACTCGTATCACGTTTGCATTTCCTTTATAACGGTTTCTTAACTCTTTGATAGGGATTTGGTAACTCGAAGAGTTTTTAAATGTCTCCACTCGATGTCGTTATCAGACGCGTCGAGAGAATTAACCCCTCGGCTGCTTTTTTTATATCCGGATCACAAAGTAGCGGATCATGTTTTTAAATTATTAAACATTTTTTTTTCAATTATAATTTTACATTACATAATTTGTTCTTGTTCAAGTTTTTCAAATTTTGTAATAAATACGGTTTTTTTTTAATCTTTGCTACCAACAGTTTGTAGACCAGTGTATCGTAAGGTCTACATTTGTTTGTGTGGAGATAGTATAAAACAAAGTCTTCTGTCGCGTCTGTCTGTCTGCTCGCGATAAACTCAAAAACTACTGAACGGATTTTCATGTTGATTTCACCAGAAGATAAAGTGATTCATGAGGAAGGTTGAGGTATATCATTTGTTAAGGTATTTTTTTGTTATCAGCTAGTATATCATATAATAGCATTCAATCCAGATAAAAGTTATTAGTTCAGTTACGATAGTAGAAAGAATATATTTAATCAAGACAATTTATTCCCTTTGAAGTTTATCCTAAAATGAAAATACCATAGGTTGAGAAAAAAGCGATTGTGTTGAATTCCTACATATACACAGTTCAAGCGTCACCTCACGCAAAAATAAACAATTACAGAGGCTAGATTATATATTTATTCACTTAGAACTGTAAAAACAATCGAAATTAATAAAGTATTACACGGCATAATTGATAAAAATTAATTTAAATGTTTTTTTAAATTATTAACAATTGTTGGTTTTCCTTTTTTGTTTATCCTTAGCGTTCAGGTACCATGAAGTCTACAGCTCAAATGGCCTTAACTATATAATACTTTTTTATTTACTCATTTTTTCATCTGAAAATCAAATTGGCGGATACCTTCAGAAACGAATGAATTATGATATCAATAATTAATATGCACATATATTTGAAATGATAATTAAAACCGTGGTTTTAGTCAACGCCATCTAGTATATGTTCCAAGAACCACTGAAATGAAATCACTATTAAAGTCTGAGAATACTTTTGAGTTTAGCTCACAGATGGTAGGATTTTTTCAAACTTATCGCTATATTTTGGCCAAAATCAAATAATATCTTTGTAAATCATACATTTTTTTTAGTGAAGCTTCTTATGAAATGGCTTTAAAATTCTGATCCTTTTGTGTGACAAAAAGTGGTGGAGGTAACCGTGTCGGGTAGAGTCGGAGCAGTGTCTCGCTTGCGTTCGAGTATTGGAGAACAGTGAGACACACGCTCTTCTCGCTTTCTCTCTTTCTTATTATCCTTGGTTGCGTGTACTGCGTTCAGGCGGCGTGACGATCAGTGAACACAATCTATATATTCGATAGTGATTGATGAATAACTAAAATATTTCCTTATATTCGCAACGTTTTGTGTGACAAAAAGTGGTTGGTGTAAATACCGTCTCGGGTAGAGTCGGAGCAGTGTCTCTCTTGCGATCGAGTATTGGAGAACAGTGAGACACGCGCTCATCTCGCTTTCTTTTTTTCTTTGCGTGTACTGCGTTCAGGCGGCGTGACGATCAGTGAACACAATCTATATATTCGATAGTGATTGATGAATAACTAAAATATTTCCTTATAAAAGATTCATTTCTATCGTGTGTCCTTACGACACCTTGTTTTTCTATTCTGATCCTTTATTCTGATATAACCAATATTATCTTACAGATTCATTAATATCGTTTTAGTTGTTTTTGCGTAAATTAGTAACGTTATCCATCCGTCCTCACAAAGTTTTTCGTTTAAAACATTATACCAGAATTAGGACTATCAGAAAATAAATATAGCAAATGAGTACTAATATAGTAGGTACAAACGGTGTGTTTTTAATTGAATAAATTTGATACGTACCTACTAATTATATTTATCTTTTTAACAATAGCAATAACGATTCCATCTATGCCGATTGAATAATACTCACTTGGACACAAATAACGACGAGACATTTTGAAAACTGGCATAATGTTTTGTAGCTAAATCTTTTTTAAATAATATTATAACAAATGTAATCTATGTTTTATGCTTAATGAAATACTAATAAGTAAAATAAACACTTATTAGTATCCTCGAATGTTACATTTATATTGATGGTACATTCGTTCACGATTTCAGAAAGGTCACCCATGCCCAGAGACGCAAGAACTAAGCCCGGGTAAATGGGGTGGACGGACTGTCGCGGAATGCAAATGCCCACCCGGGACAGCACAATTACCTCACACGACGACATGCCACAAGCTGTTTGAGCGCGGGCCATGCAGAGCCGGCGAGTACTTCGCTCCTGTAGAGGAGTCATTCAACAAGCGAGGGTAGGTAAGCATCTCAACAACATTAAAACTTAGCTTTGAACTACTGGTTTAATGGTGGTAGAGCCACGCTGAAACTATTATTGGTTTCAGCATGAATGGGTCGGCTCGTCCGGGGTAGTACCACCCTCTCATAGAAAACCGACGTGAAGTAACAGTGCTTGCATTGTTGCGTTTCGTTCGGTCAGTGAGAGCGCCGGAGACCCATCTCCTCTCCCCTCTCCTCTCCTTTTCCCTCCCCTAACCCTTCCCTCCGAAAGATGGCAACGCACTTACGACTCCTCTGGGGTTGTTAGTGTGCATGGATGGTGGTGATCACTTAACAGCAGGTGACCCACCTGTTCGTTTGCCACCAATGACATAAAAAAAAAAAAACTATAGGTGGTGGTAATATTGGTAGGTGGTAGAGCCACGCTGAAGCGGTATTACTGGTTTCAGCACGAATGGGTCGGCTCGCCCGGGGAAGTGCCACCCTCTCACAGAACACCGATGTGAATTAACAGTGCTGGCATTGTTGCGTTTCGTTCGGTCAGTAATAGCGTCGAAGGCCCACCTCCCCAACCCTCTCTTCTCCTCTCCCCTTTCCCCCAAACATAGTCTGGCAACGCACTTGCGACACCCTTGGTGTTGCTAGTGTCTATGGACGGCGGTGATCACTTAACATCAGGTGATCTGCCTGTTCGTTTGCCTCGTCTAATTATAAACATCGCCGTGAGGGGCCGTCCATAAATTATTTGAGCCCCTCTTCCTCACTGGTGAGACGTCGTGAGATTTGTCTCAACTATTTTCAGAATTGGTATTATATTAAAGTATAAATGCGTTGGATTTCTTAAGAAAAAAGACAATTTGCTTTGTTACTTTTATTTTTACTATTATTACATTCAATTACAATCATTATTACATCACATTGCGATATAACAATATTCAATAACTTTACACGTCCATTCATGGATTTTAATATACAGAAGAATATCGTCAAATTTCGGTATATTTTAGTGAACATTTTTTACTTTAAACATATGTGATTCGCTCAGATTTTTACACTATTTTTTGCCCGAAAAAAATTACGTGATATTTACCGAATTGTGCCGAATACGTGATATTTGAGATTCGGTTTAGTTATTGATGGACGCTCCCTTATATCAGAAGATGTAAGGTTGAAACATATTCGCAGAATCAATTTGCGCAGATCTTAATTTGTTAGATAGTGGTTTTTAAGTCCGGTAATAAAATTAGCATAAATTTATTCAATCCGTGTTTATTTCATTCTAAGTGCCGCACTCTACAGAAAATGGATGTGAAGTGGCGGCCGCAGTGCCACTCTCAGCACCTTGAGATGCGGTGTTGCCAATGAATTAATTCTAATGAGATTATCTTAAGTCCTCAGCACTGTTTACACCCCGAAGGACTTCCGTCATGTTGAGAACATTTCAAAATCCGTATCAGTTTTATGTATAGTAGTGAACTATTGGCGATTTGAATTCATTTATGATATTATTGTAACAGTCACACTGATTTTCGTTGAGTAATATTAATTCCCCTGTTTGCTACATAGGTATTAATTAATAAGTATTGGGATTTCTAAATATTTTTTAACTAAAACTATATTGATAAGAACAGTTTATAGTAGGTGAGGTAAAAATAAGAAATAAAAAAGGATAATAAATAATTTCTAAATTAAAATACCTGTATTTAATAGATTTAATTTTATTTTTACAAGAATAATTTATGATTTTTCATATTTCCTTTATAGTTATCCAAAAAAGTACATTTAATAATAAATCATTTCTAAACATGTAATATTATATAATTTGGTAATTAATTTTAAATTTAGAGTATTATTGATATTATATTATAATAATATAATGATTGATATTTGTTTGTAAAATTTTCTCTCAAATTCTTTTAATTATTGATTATTATTATTGATATTATATTATATATATTATAATTTAAAACAAATATTGAAAAATATATTTTCTTATACAATTTTTTTAATTAAGACTTATTTATATTGTTTCTAAATTGTCAAATGTTTGCCTAAATTGTTACTAAATTTCTTCCTAAATTTACAAAAAAGTTAAAATCAGCAAAGTATTAAGTATCTTAAAATCTCACATGAAAACAATGTGATTTGGTACATTAATGTAGAAGTTAATTGGATATAATTAAATACATAAATGACACAAAACTGTAATAGCTATTATAAAATAGTATTATTTAATTAAGTAGTAATTTAAATGTTTCCATACTGATTATATTTATATCATGGTGTATTCCAGGGAACGGCAAGGTATGTGCGTGAGGCCACAGCAATGCCCGGACGAGACGTTACTCTACTGGCCGGCTGACGGACGATGTTACTATAGACTTAGTCAGGGCCCCTGCTATCCTGGTGCTATACTCAACGTCGGTGACGACGGACTTGCTAACTGTAGTGTAAGTTTTTATATCAGTGGATTTTTTTAAACGAAACAATACACAAACCATGAGATCTGCAATCCAATGTTAGTCGCCGTTGTCGTTCCCGTCTGCAAGCTGCTTGCAGCTTGGTTTTACTGCCTGATCCGGAAACAGAGCGAATTAAAAAAGAGTCACTGTGACGCGTTTACACACATATAAACCATGATTATCGTGGTAGAGATATACTCGTAGATAGACTGCTACCTTTCTTAATTACCGGAAATACATAGTGTATATCCCCTAAGTGCTAGCGCACTATGATGGGTGTTACACCTGAATTATTGTAGTAGTGATCAAGTTGGAAATTGTTATTTAGCATCCTCGTACAATTTTATATAATTTTGACACGTGGGGTGTAAGGGGTGTCGAATAACATCGTAAGACTTGAGACACCCAAGCCAACCTCACCTGCACGTGGTGTACCCTGCTGAATAACGAACGAGGTAATGGCGAAAGCGGGGTGGTAGGGTTTTACAGCCTGACTGGGTCGCAACCACCATGTGTGACGCGTTTACACACATATAAACCATGATTATCGTGGTAGAGATATACTCGTAGATAGACTGCTACCTTTCTTAATTACCGGAAATACATAGTGTATATCCCCTAAGTGCTAGCGCACTATGATGGGTTTTACACCTGATGTATTTTATTAGTGATCAAGTTGGAAATTGTTATCTAGCATCTTTGTACAATTTGCTATAATGTTGACAGGTGTTCATATTCTTATGTTAATATCATGCAATATCAGCGCTGACTTCAGAAATTATAGCTGTCCCTTCCAAATTTAGTACGCATTGAACATGAAGGGCTAAATAAAAAAGAGGGAAAACTTTTTCTACCAGATCAGCCATAACTAGACTAGACTTCTTCTTTTGTTTAATACTATATTTTGGGCACGTAGTTCCTCTTTAACTTTTCGCCTATAGATAGTTACTAGTTATGGTTATGATCCAACCAGCTCCCATGCATCGTTTTTAATCTTTTAATTTTGTTTATATACTGTACTAGCGGGCCCGGCAGACGTCGTCCCGCCCTGATTATAAAAAAATCCTTCACAAACTCCTTATATACCAAAACGTTCCTCATGAATCACTGTACCTACCGGTGAAAACCGCATGAAAATTCGTTCAGTAGTTTTTGAGTTTATCGCGAACAGACAGACAGACAGACGCGGTAGGGGATTTTGTTTTATGCTATGTAATGATTCCTTAATACCTGAATCAATGTAATTGAAAATTTGATTATGTTGTGTTGATCGAAGTGTTGTGTATTGCATTTTATGATGTACGAGGAAACTTAGTTTTTTTATCTTCCAGTGTGAATCAGATAGTAGTAATTATTGGGAAGCGGACGGCGGTTGCTATGCTCACTTCACCCGGGGCCCTTGCGAAAGAGGGCAGCTGTTCCTACCCGGGCCGAGATGTGGCTGTGAAACTCACATGCCTCATTATCATAATGATTCCGGAGGCTGTTATGAACTAGGTAAAGTTTGTAGTTTTATTTCATCCATTAATTCTGAACTATTTCGGCATAACGTCTGATGCTCAATGTAGTGGTCACAATTCCCCTGATCAGTTTGATTCAGATTTATTTAGTGCAATCTGGTGCTCTTCATATTTATATGCTTTATATTTACCATAACAACAACATCTGTTGACATAGGTCAGTCAGGTTTTGGATACATCTGAATATTGTTATTTGATTAAAATATTTATTGGTAATTTTGATATTAAATAATAGCTATCGGAGTGTACAATTAACAACTATAAACTTTATTTTTTTTCGAGTTATGAAAAATTGTATTTTACACTACAGATGTCAAAAACTTTTAGGCCAGAATATTAGTACAGTGCACAAAATATGCGGCAAAATTGTGGTAGACCGGTGATGGACTTGGCATCATGCTGAAGTTTAGATGTATTGATTTATTCATCTAGAAAGAGTAATTGCAATCCTACTCGAAAACAACATAGCAATGAAATGTTGTTATACAACTCTAAAACGAAGGCGAACTGTATTGTGTGCCAAAATCTTTAGGTCAGCATAAGGCCATAACGGTGACAACTGCTGATGGTAATTATCACCGAGAGATGCTGTTGTTTTTGGTCTGTAACGTACTTTCTATTAGTTACTATACAATCATTTTCTCGAGTTACCATAAAAAGAGGCATCCCTCTAGAAAGTAACTTCCCTATTAATCCTTCATAAGAGATACCTTTACTAAGATTGGTAGAATCTTTGCAAGGTTTGGAAGCACTTCTCTGACACACCTATTTCAGCTACAAATCAGCAGTTTTGGGGTTGCTATGTTTCAATACGAAGGATATGCCTAGTGGATATATAGCGGATATAAAGTATCATCTCCTTAATATCACTAACGGTATAGTAGAGTGTGAGGAATTGCTATGCAAAATTATTTTATAAGTGTCTACTAGTTCCACTAGAAATTAATATCCTCTACACGGATCGTTACTGTGATGACCATATTTAAAAACTCATTCTTAGTTACGAATTAGCAATCAAATATAAAAGCCCTTCGAAAACTTTTTTTTTCTAAATAAAACTATATTCTCTTGTTAGCTGTTAGATCACCTTAAAATAAAATAAATATACCAAAGCGCGAGGGTTAGTCCTTAGAAGTGGCCACCAATTATAACTCAAGAACGTTGTATTTTGAGATTGTATACGAATATATTAGTTATAGAGTAGTAGTTATAGGCTAGAGGTATAGGCTGCAGGTCATATTACATTAGTTAAACGACATGCTTGTTTGCAATTTAATATTAAAAACAAAAGTCTTGTAGTCTTGTGGTTATAATTTTCAGATTCCATTGGACCTTGCCCACGAGGACATACCTTCTCCATTACAGCGGTAACACCACAAGGCTCGAAAGCCGAGTGTAAATGCAAGAATTTCCACGCTCGTGCTGCTGATGGCGCTTGTTATAGGCTGTATACACAAGGACCCTGTGCTCAGGATGAAATGATCGCTAGGGGTGGACGATGTACTAAGGTGAGTTATAGATTAAAGTAATTTTCGAGAACGAAGACTTTAGCTAGTTATCGGGTTTCCATGATAACTGGCATAGCAGGAAATTTCTGAGACCTGCAGTAAGTACAAAATTGTGCTGATTTAAGATACGTAACATTTATACTCACCATTGAATCTTGAGGTATATTATATAATACATTTTTCGAATGTTAGTACAGTGTAAATTTGGTATAAACCTGGGAGTTTTCGTTACTAGTATTAACAAAAAATAGAATATGGGTAAAATGATTGTATATTATACTTGGTGTTCAAAGTAGACGCGACGGGAGACGATTGAGGCGAGGGTCCGTTTTTATTCTATGATCAATAAGGCTGCATTATTAGATAAATGGTTATGTAGAAATTGGTGTGGGAAACCTGTACGTAATAGCGTACGTAGCTAAAATTTTGCTGTAATAAGAACAACATCCTATTTATAATGGCCGCAGATATGAATTTCTTGATTGGAACCAACATATTTGGTTCCATAACTAATGCACGTAAGTCTTAATATTGAGACAGAAACTTTTTAGAAATATGCTCTAGTAAATGGATTAGGTTTAGAAAAATATAGTTCAGTTTTTCTTTGAAACTTTTATAAAATCTTATAATATATTTAGCAACGTTCCTTATTAAAACCTGCATATTGCTTTAGTTGGGGAAAATGTACGACTATTTTAATTATGCACGTGTAACAAAGTGTTCGTTCGTAATGTTCGAAGTTATCAAAGAAATAACTAATTGCATATTTGATAACAGCTCATTAATAGCAACTGCATTTCCTTTGCTATCTGCACACGTTCCTACAGGTGTAGGATGTCCAGACTCAAGTTCATGCCCATATTGTACTGGTGTTCAGTATTAGACGAACATAGATTCTTGTAAAAGTAAAAGGATGAGTGATAGATGTGAGTTGATTATTTTAATAGGTGCCGTGTGCTCGAGGACGACTATACATACCAGAACGTCGCCGTTGCTACAGGCCTGGTACCGCAGACCCGTGTCCGCTCGGCGAGGTGGTCGCCTTTGACTTTGATGCCCGACCAGCATTAGATGGCCTAAGTCATAACGGAGTTTGCGCTTGTGGATCTGGATCTTGTAATAGACGAGAGGTAAGAAACAATTTGTGTTATAAGAGTGATTACCTAACTAAAAATATGATATCCTTAAGTCTTAACCTCTATGAGAGATGAGAATATGTAAGTTAATATCCACTTTTTATTTCATCCTATGGCTAAATAGAGTATCTATCGGCTCTGACTTTGATGCACGACCAGCATTAAATGGTCTAAGTTATAAAAGAGTTTGCGCTTGTAGATCTGAATCCGTAAAAGACGTGAGGTAAGAAATAATTTGTCGTGTAAGACTCATTAAGTATCTAAAAATATGATATCTTAAAGTCCAAATCTGTTAATCTAATTGAGTGTTACGACATGAGAATATATAAGCCTAATATCCATTTTTTACTTAATCGTATAGAGGATCCATCTTTTATTGTCGTCGATTGATTGATTACTCTATTTGTGGTTATGAGGTTCAGTTTATGTGGATCAGAGCAGCGGCTACATTTTTTTTACTTTTTAGCACCACCTGCGGAGCACGTGTAGGGTAATGACAGATACACTTCTTGCGGACGCTAGTAACAACAACCCCCACTTTATTTGCTGGATTGTTTAAGTTTAAAATATCTTGCTGTTAACCATGTTAAAGTTTTAGGATAAAAGGCAAAAAACTTCGGACTAGAACAATCTTCGAACACAGAAGTACTTAGCGTAAGACATGATCAAGGATACATCTCATTAAAGGACATAAATAATTAAAAAATAATATTGAACTTATGGAGCATTTGAATAAGTAATGCCATTTGTGTTTCAGGAGGAAACATGTACCTCTCGCAAAGGCACAGCGGCATATGGTGGAGCGTGCCATATCCTCAACACTCAGGGTCCATGTCCGGACGGCGCTTGGCTCGTGAAAGAGACAAATGGAAGTATCAAATGTCGGTGCAGGCCTGGTAGAACACCTCCAGACTGCAGAGAAGACATCAGACTCGTAGAACTAAAGAGCTGACATGAATTTAGAAATGGACGATAAAAATAATGATCTCTTGACATAGGTCAGTCAGGTTTTGGATATACTTGAATATTGTAATTTGAATGAACTTAATTAGGTTATATTTATTGGTAATTTTCAGATTAAATAAAATAATGTACAATTAATAATCTTTATAGTATCGAGATATGATAAACTATACCTTATACTATTGTGCCAGATCTTTAAGACATCAAAATTTAGGGCCAAATAGTAGTAGAGTGCACAATATATGAAATGGCTATTGAATTGTAATAGAACGGTGATGGACTTGGCAATATGAACTGATTTAAGGACAGACGGATCAAGGTCCCATACAACCGAAGGTGTGGAAGTAAAAGGACATGGCTTTTACCCAGTCGTAGATCAATATAGATTGTAATTGATGATAATCTTTATCATCAAGACTGACATAGTTAAGGTTTCATTTAATATAAACGTATTGTTTTACTACTGTCTACTTTAGTTAATTAACATTTGTTACTCCATAAAGTGTCTATCTTAAGTATTTGTGTAGGAGAGACTAAACCAGTTATATAGGAAAAGATATGAAACAGTTGTCTTGATTTTTTTAATATTAAATTTTATTGAAGAGATGTTAGTATTAAAATTTTTTTTTAAATATTTAAAGCTGAAAGCTATGATTGAATATAATGTGGTATTAATTTATTTTTCATTAGTAGAATAGATATCGACTGCGGAAATACTAATTGACTAACGTGCAACGTTTGTGAGATGCGTATTAGCTAATTAGGTTTTTCAACGTCGATGTTATGTATACGCCTTAAATTAATGTTACGCGAACAGTAAGCGTTATTAGTATAAGATATACATTGTATACTTTGATCTAAAGATACTAGTACTACCTTTGGTAAGGTATCTGATTAAAAATATAACGTTCAATTTTGATTTGGGATTGTAGTCTTTTTTGTCTAGATTCTTCTAGATGATTACTACAATTATAGAGTGTGTAATATAATATTATAAACGTTTTGTAATAATTTCAATGTTAAAACAAGATGGTGGCTCCTTGTTAGAAGTGGAGTTTTTGTGGCATCTCAGAATTCAAGCTCCGTGATATAACTTCCCACCCACTTCACTTGTTTGGTTATTGTAACCAAACTATATTTTATAAAATACCATCAATATTAAAAAATGGAGAGTAAAGTAACATAAGATTATGAATAAATTATAAAATTAACTATATGGCACACTAAAATCATACCAATAACCATTGCAAAGTTAAATTTGAAAATAGATCTGCACTGTTGACATAAATTTTACTTCTCAAGAGGTTTCATAGTCCAATCAGGATATAAAAATGTTACAATACAATACAAATTTTGTATTCTATTGTAATATTACTGGAGTTTAAGGTTAGAAGTTTTGACAGTAAATCTCATGATCTGTGGTATTCCATTAATTGTCTATATATGATTACTTAATTATAACCTTAAAAACAAGTATTTATGTATCATTTTTGTGCAAACTAGTAATTGGGTTGTATAAATTTGAGAATACAAGTATTTTAAAGTCCGTGAGTAATCGTTAAACATGTTACTAGTAATGTATTCTTTGTTTTGTCTATTGAAAAATAACTTATGACAAATTTGTGGAATGGTGACTTGTGTCGTAAATACAGTTTCGTTGCCAATGTAATGCCAAAAGTTCAGAGAGAATATGTTAAATGTTTCGAAATATGATCTTTGAACAGTTTTATGAGGAAATTGTTAATTTTAAATTTTATAAGACACGGATCGAGCGGACACTATTTAAAATATTCAATTTCATATACTTTAGTATTTATTTTAGGCAATATATAGAGTCTATTTTTGTACAAGAGTAAATAAAAATGATAATTTATATACAAACCATTTATTTTAATCACTTTTTCCTTACATTATTTCCTATACAGTATAAAAGTAGTCAAATTACATACATATAAAAAATTATTAAATACGTGATGTTTTTGGTTATTACTAAATTAATTACTAATCATTTATAACATAGTCTTTGATATGGTCTATTTGTCTTTTAGTTTTGTCTGTGATTTACCTGAAATAGAAAACAATAACATTAATTTTCCAGTAACACATTTATGGAGGGAAAAAGCTGGCGGGGTTGTTTGTTTGGTTGAACGCGGTAATCTCAGGAACTACTGGTCCGATTTGAAAAATTCTTTTAGTGTTATATAGCTCATTTATCGAGGAAAGCTATATAGTATATAGCGGAGCACCAATAAAGAATGATTAAAAACGTTTTTTTTCCTTTTCGAAGCTACGTGTTAGCGTAAAGTAACTATATCACGCAGACAAAGTTGCGGGAACAACTAGTATTTTATAAATGCTGAAAGTAAAGAATTTCATTAGGAAAATTTAGTCCACTTACCGAAATATATCCTGTAGACTTGGTTAAAAGGCATCTCGATGGTCACAGTCGTCATTACAGATATCATTAAGATGGCCAGCATCTCTGGAACGTGTAACTGGAATACAAATAATAATAATTGAAGATCGTTATTGATGTAGAGCGATGGCAAAATTACGATGAAATAAGAACAATTCACAATAACTCCAGATTTTTATCAGATGCAGTTTCCTTGAAGTAACAAAGCCGTTTCACGGGACTAAAATTGTCAAATGTCTTCAATTCATGACTCAGAATACGAGCTAGAAACATCCTTAACACGGTCATGTTTTTAATAGTAATAAATTTGGAAAATAAAAAATTATAATATTGAGCTAACATTAAGCTTGAGATTTCAGTGATGAAGAATTTCCTGATGAAACTGAAGGCCAGTAACCTTTTTGACTATTTACCGCGATCGAGTTTAATATATTTCACAAGACATCTACGACTTGGCGTATTTTCTTCTGTAAAATAATATAAATTTCATTAAATAAACTTACAAGAAGTAACGGTGAGTAGAATTCCGCATGTCTCTGCACCCCGACATTGTAGAAGAATATAGGGAATTGCGTTAGGTAGACGCTGTACGCAATTTTGTTAAAGAATTTGAAGGTCCTTGACTCCAAAAATGATGTACCCACACCTGTAATCGATGGTATGTTAATAACATCTTTCAAGGAAAAGCAATGTAGGTGGTAGGGCCACGCTGAAGCTATTACTGGTTTCAGCATGAATGGGTCGGCTCGCCCGGGGTACTACCACTCAACCCACAGAAAATCGATGTGAAGTAGTAACAGTGCTTGCATTTTTGCGTTCCGTTCGGTCAGTGAGAGCGCCGGAGGCCCACTTCCCTTCCCTCTTTCCAGTCCCCATCCCCCAAAGAGTGGTAACGCACTTGTGACTCCCATGGTGTTGCAAGTGTCTATGGACGGTGGTAATCACTTAACATCAGGTGACGCAACTGTTCGTTTGCCTTCTATGATATAAAAAAAAACTTCTCAATTTAATTTCGAGTCTTATTGGTATAACTTTGACGGTCGAACGGATCATGGCCATATATGAGTGATAATAAAATTATCACATTACTGTTTAGTGGTTTAAAGGTTTCGATTGGACTCTTATCTATATTCTTCTTCTAAATCTATATCTTCTATCTATACGTATAATAAAAATGAAGTGTCTGTATGTAATATCAAATTAACATTTTTTTTATGATTGGGTGTGAATGTTTACACGCGACTGATAATAAATGTTTGTATGTAATATCAACATTTTTTTTATGATTGGGTGTGAATGTTTACACGCGACTGATAATAAAAATGCATTTATTTTTATTTTTGTCGATCTGTCTGTCTGTCTACTCGTCTGTCTGTCTGTCTGTTTGTTCCGGGTAATCTCCGAAACGGCCGGACCGAGTTTGACGGGAATTTCACCATTCTTAACACGGTCATGTTTTTAATAGTAATTAATTTGGAAAATAAAAAATAATTTCCTGATGAAACTGAAGGCCCGTAACCCTTTTGACTATTTACCCCGATCGAGTTTAATATATTTCACAAGACATCTACGACTTGGCGTATTTTCTTCTGTAAAATAATATAAATTTCATTAAATAAACTTACAAGAAGTAACGGTGAGTAGAATTCCGCATGTCTCTGCACCCCGACATTGTAGAAGAATATAGGGAATTGCGTTAGGTAGACGCTGTACGCAATTTTGTTAAAGAATTTGAAGGTCCTTGACTCCAAAAATGATGTACCCACACCTGTAATCGATGGTATGTTAATAACGATCTTTGAACAGTTTTATGAGGAAATTGTTAATTTTAAATTTTATAAGACACGGATCGAGCGGACACTATTTAAAATATTCAATTTCATATACTTTAGTATTTATTTTAGGCAATATATAGAGTCTATTTTTGTACAAGAGTAAATAAAAATGATAATTTATATACAAACCATTTATTTTAATCACTTTTTCCTTACATTATTTCCTATACAGTATAAAAGTAGTCAAATTACATACATATAAAAAATTATTAAATACGTGATGTTTTTGGTTATTACTAAATTAACTACTAATCATTTATAACATAGTCTTTGATATGGTCTATTTGTCTTTTAGTTTTGTCTGTGATTTACCTGAAATAGAAAACAATAATATTAATTTTCCAGTAACACATTTATGGAGGGAAAAAGTTGGCGGTTTTGTTTGTTTGGTTGAACGCGGTAATCTCAGGAACTACTGGTCCGATTTGAAAAATTCTTTTAGTGTTATATAGCTCATTTATCGAGGAAAGCTATATAGTATATAGCGGAGCACCCATAAAGAATGATTCAAAATCTTTTTTTTTCCTTTTCGAAGCTACGTGTTAGCGTCAGCCCAAAGTAACTATATCACGCAGACAAAGTTGCGGGAACAACTAGTATTTTATAAATGCTGAAAGTAAAGTATTTCATTAGGAAAATTTAGTCCACTTACCGAAATATATCCTGTAGACTTGGTTAAAAGGCATCTCGATGGTCACAGTCGTCATTACAGATATCATTAAGATGGCCAGCATCTCTGGAACGTGTAACTGGAATACAAATAATAATAATTGAAGATCGTTATTGATGTAGAGCGATGGCAAAATTACGATGAAATAAGAACAATTCACAATAACTCCAGATTTTTATCAGATGCAGTTTCCTTGAAGTAACAAAGCCGTTTCACGGGACTAAAATTGTCAAATGTCTTCAATTCATGACACGGAATACGAGCTAGAAACATTCTTAACACGGTCATGTTTTTAATAGTAATTAATTTGGAAAATAAAAAATAATTTCCTGATGAAACTGAAGGCCCGTAACCCTTTTGACTATTTACCCCGATCGAGTTTAATATATTTCACAAGACATCTACGACTTGGCGTATTTTCTTCTGTAAAATAATATAAATTTCATTAAATACACTTACAAGAAGTAACGGTGAGTAGAATTCCGCATGTCTCTGCACCCCGACATTGTAGAAAAATATAGGGAATTGCGTTAGGTAGACGCTGTACGCAATTTTGTTAAAGAATTTGAAGGTCCTTGACTCCAAAAATGATGTACCCACACCTGTAATCGATGGTATGTTAATAACGTCTTTCAAGGAAAAGTAATGTAGGTGGTAGGGCCACGCTGAAGCTATTACTGGTTTCAGCATGAATGTGTCGGCTCGCCCGGGGTACTACCACTCAACCCACAGAAAATCGATGTGAAGTAGTAACAGTGCTTGCATTTTTGCGTTCCGTTCGGTCAGTGAGAGCGCCGGAGGCCCACTTCCCTTCCCTCTTTCCAGTCCCCATCCCCCAAAGAGTGGTAACGCACTTGTGACTCCCATGGTGTTGCAAGTGTCTATGGACGGTGGTAATCACTTAACATCAGGTGACGCAACTGTTCGTTTGCCTTCTATGATATAAAAAAAAACTTCTCAATTTAATTTCGAGTCTTATTGGTATAACTTTGACGGTCGAACGGATCATGGCCATATATGAGTGATAATAAAATTATCACATTACTGTTTAGTGGTTTAAAGGTTTCGATTGGACTCTTATCTATATTCTTCTTCTAAATCTATATCTTCTATCTATACGTATAATAAAAATGAAGTGTCTGTATGTAATATCAACTTAACATTTTTTTTATGATTGGGTGTGAATGTTTACACGCGACTGATAATAAAAATGCATTTATTTTTATTTTTGTCGATCTGTCTGTCTGTCTACTCGTCTGTCTGTCTGTCTGTTTGTTCCGGGTAATCTCCGAAACGGCCGGACCGAGTTTGACGGGAATTTCACTGACAGATAGAAAAAAATACAGCGGGTTACTTAGGCTACTCTAAATCAGACTAGCTGTTAACCGCGGGTTCGTCCGTAATGCTGTCTTCAAAACGGTTAGAGCGGTTTCCACGGGACTTTCGGTAGCAGATAGCTAACCTTATAAAAAGTAATTCCAGCAATTTTAGTTTATACTAGCTGTTAACTGTGGCTTTGTCTGCAGTGCTATCTCCAAAACGGTTTGGCCGATCTTCACTCGCAGATAGTTGATCTTATAAAAAGTAATTTAGGCTAATTTAATTTATACTAGTTATTAACCGTGGCTTCGCTTGCAGTACTATCTCCAAAACGGTTCGACCATTATTTACGGGACTTTTATCGGCAGATAGCGGACATTATAAAAAGTCATTTAGTCTATTTTAATTTAGACTAGCTGTTAACCGTGGCCTCTCCCGCAGTGCTATGTCCAAAACGGGTTGACCTATTTTAACGGGACGTTTTCTGGCGGATAGCTGGCTTTATAGGAAATAATTTAAGTTATTCCATTTTAGGCTAACTGTTACCCGCGACTTCGTCCACATGAAATTTAGAAAAAATATGTTGTTCACTGTAAACATGTGCATAAGATGTGCGTTATACTGGACTCCAAGAGTAAATATAATTGAAAATCATATATCTGTATCTAATTTGAATTATATTGTCTTTTCGGTCATTTTGATTTACTTAAGACGTCAGCTCAGTCATTGTATACAATTCAACATTATAATTGTTAATAGTAATTTTGAAGATAGATGGGGTCTTTCTAAAAAGATAAGATAAAAAGACCATAAACGTATTACTTATTGACAATATGGGCATATTATATCGTCATAATAACATATTTAAGTCATTGATTCATTAGTTCCTTATACAGTATAAGTGGGCACTGAGGTAGTTACATGGTGGGTTAAGGTTCCAAATATATTGCTGATGATAAACCTCATTTGACACACTGATATTATTTATATATCTAATGTATACGTTACATGTCACTGTAGGTGGCGAGCGTGTCGTAATTACAATTGTTTTTAAAGAGCATTTCCATAATTGTACATGGTCTCACAATTTTATATTTCCTTAATACAATTTTAAAAAACGCGTGCAGAACTGCGTGTACAGCTAGTACTATATAAACATGGTGGTAGGAGGTTTTCTGTTTGCCTGGTTTTTCTAACATCTTCTAATTGAAAAGCAGTCGCCAAGCAACTGCTGGTGTGTTCTAGCAGTTGTATTCGAGAGCCAGTTCCTTCTAGGTTTTTCCTGCTTATCATTTTAGACCACATCGATATTTAATGTAAGATAAGATTGTGGTCAAACACTGAAATGGTATTGGTAATGGTATTTGTATTATGAGTAAAGAATAAAAAATACAACAAAAAGTTAACCTTACACGATGTTCGGAAGCGATCATCCATCCAAGTAGTGATCGCGCTTGACGATGCTTAACTTTGGTGATCGGACGAGAACCGATGTTTTGAACACTCTACCCGACACAGAGTTTACCCCCACCACTTTCCATAATCACAGAAAAGGTTGCAGAACAGAATTTCAACATGATTTAGAATGTATAGAAGAGAACAGAAAACTATTACTTACCCGCGTAATCATTACAGACAGCCCAATGCATAGCGCTCATGAACAAACCCCATAAAATTGGGGAGAAAGCTGCAAAAACCGCTGCTGACCCGTGTTCGTAATGATAACCCTCCAGACCCATTCTGTAAGGGCTGACTATTGTAAAGGCGGCAAGAACGAAACACGAAGCCCAGAGGAGTTTTACTTGACTCTGAAAGTGGTTTCATTGATAATGTATCATCTGTGTTACAAAGTATTGAAAGACAAAGTGCAAAGTTTATGTTTGAAACTGAATATAATTTAGCGTCCAACTTTCTCTATTAAACTTTAAAAGCTTTGTTTTGATAAGTTTTGAAAATACATTGTTTAAATTATTATTTATAAGAAGACCATCATTCGCAGATGATGGGCTCGTCTATTTATAAGATGACAAAGTTTTTAAATACTATGAATGTGACTTTGAAATTATAAAGTTCTTAGAAACAATTAGAGTGAATGATGAAATTAAAGAAAAATGTTGTTTAGTTTAAATTCTGTTTAGGCAATTTTATATGTTTAAATTATGTTATTTTTTAAAGTAAAAGTAATAGTTTAATATCATTATTTTTAACTTACATTGGACAAAGTGAAATTTAATTTCTTCGTTCTCATGAAATACGCCATTACAACTCCAATGAGATATATTGTTGCTCTATGCGTTGGTAGGATGTAGGAATATCGCGCTGCATCTAATAGTTTCTGGACTCTGAAACAAGAAATAACTAGTAATTTCACTATATGTATCATCTTAAAAACTACTTTATTAACTTTTTAATTAAAATTGTTTACTGCATATATTAATCAGTTTCACATTGGATATCCCATTTTTATTCTTAATCTTTGTATTTCGGCAGTTTGTAAGGTGCGTCAAATCCTTTATTCTTTATAAATCGGATGAATTTTACCTTTATTGAAGTTGAGCCTTAAAAAAGCGGTTATAAAACTTTGATTTTAGGATTATTTCTTATAGATACTGATTCTTGCTAGTTGCAATTGTGCATTTGGAATGCGCCAAATGCGAAATGCAAAAGTGAAGCCATGATTTTTTTTTTTGTAGCACGGCAAAATGACTGCGCTTTGCCTGATGGTAAGCACAGTACAATCCAAAAACAATGGCGACCACCGAATGACACACTATCCATCGCCGGTCGCCGCTGTCATGCCGGCCTGCGAAAAACTGGATATGCACAGGCTGATCCCGAAACGAGACCCGCAGAAGCGAATCACCCCTTACACCCTAAAATTATGATATGGTATAATTAATATAGTCGTTTAGTCCTTATAATTAGAAACATAGTTTTCATTAGATAAATTCTAGTAAAGGACTTTCATTAGATACATTCTAGTAAAGGATACCTAATATCGGTCGATTTCATTAATAAATTGGTATTTGAGCAAAAAAATTAATCCGAGTCCTCTTGACCTACAATAATTCGTGCAGACGAAAATTGATCAAGACGTAAGGCATAATAGTTATTATAACGCTAGTAAATGTGAATGCGTGATGTTTCGCTTAAGCATTGTTGCATCGTAAACGCTACGTGAACTTATTTGGAATGTAACTTCATAATATACTTTCAAAATATTGGCATATTATACTAAAAGTGACTACGTATAAATAGAATTATCATGAATTGTGTAATATTGACAAATTGTGTAAAATATTTCACAGTATGCTCTTAAAAGTTGGCGCTAAATAATCTAAATAAACAGCAGTAATTGTGCGGATCAATTAGAAACATTCTGTCAAGTTAAATTACCTCTTAAATGGTTTTGTCACACAAGCCGTATCACCGGTTTTGGAGTTTATAATGTATATTCCTAGATATGAAGAAAAAGCAAAGTCATGAGATATGATCGCTATATGTTCTTTTGTTTTAGAATCAGATAGTCAGTAAGTTTCAATTATTTACATTTATAATATCATCAAATGCGACATAGGTTACAGAATTAGTAGAGGTACTATAGAAAAGACGCACATATGCTGAGGTAATTATAACAATTGAAAAAAACGCATGTGTCAGTGAGTTTCATGGTTTCAGAATAAAATGTACCTAGTTACTTTATGCGAAGACTGAGCCCAAAAAATTATCATCACCATCACATTAACCTAAATAGACACTGTAGAGCCATAGGCCTCTTTTTAGGACAAGGTATGTATATTATAATAAGCCCACGATGTATTGATGGTTTCTATTTTCGGATATCAAAGTTCTATATTTTCTCCACAAAATATGGTAGTACAAGAGCATTTTTCAGGTTTAGGTTACCTCACGATGTCTTGCTTGACCATCAGCGGATAATGTTACCAATTTCAATTAGAAATTGTAAGCGATTTAAAAAAAACGTTGACGTACATCGGGATTTGTAACTGCGGACGTCGTAAAGACATTCCACCGGTCGAAACTACTCGACCATCACGAAAGAATGATGATAGAATAAAAAAGTTTAACTTTAAATTATATATCCAGTTTCAATTCGGTGTATTCCCGCAGTGCAATTTAAAGTCAGTTTACATATGCTTAGAAGATCAGCTTAATAACAGTTGAGATTGAGGTCGAATACAGTAAAAAAGACAGACTGATTTGGGTTTACTAAATTGATATGTTGGCTCTAATAGACAGAGAACTATTTAGAATAATTGGTCACGATGATATCACTACTAGATATAATATAAGCGCTAATGTTTTTATTGAAATTATCACTTATGGCATGGGGTTTCTTTATTTAGCAGTTGTCTGATCACGGTCGCTTTGTGGATTGAAGGATTAGAGTTTGCAACTATTTTATATTTAGCATATGTTTTACTACTTATTTTTATACCTACATGATTCTCATATCTCTAATGATTGTAAAATGGACATTCATTTTATTCAGGGTTTTGTCGCAGTTTTTTTTTATGTCATAAGTGGCAAAATCACTTACGGCATGGGGTTTCATTATATTAGCAGTTGCCTGATCACGGCCGCTTTGTGGATTAGAATGATATAATTCTCATATCTCTAATAATAGTAGAATAGACATTAATTTTATTCTGGGTATTGTTGCAGTTTTCTCTATGTAAGGTTTATATTCAATTCCTGTACTTTATTAACTTCGTTCAGTTGTTACGTTTCTATTAGTCGGAGATATATACAATAGTAGTAATATAAAAGTATACAAAGGTTCTAATGTAGGAAATCGGATTATTTGAATTTAAATACACACTATAATATGCGATATACGACATTTGAAAAGTTATTTTCTCGTTTACAAAATAGAATTTCTTGAAGCTTTTAGGAATACAAGCATGTTTTTACAAGCCACGCTTTAGTTTCAGATAATTATAGTTAATCTATGCTAATATTATAAAGCTGAAGATTTTATGCACTTGAACGCGCTAATCTCAGGAACTATTCGTCAGATTTGAAAAATTCTTTCAGTGTTAGATAGATCATTTATCGAGGAAGGCTATAGGCTACATCATCACGCTAAGACCATTAGTAGCAGAGCACTAATGAAAAATGGTTTAAAATCAGGGTTAACGTCGTATTATTTAATAATATTTTCACCTTCTACGTATACGAACTCACGAGTTAAAGTTAGCGTTCCATGAGTACAAAGTTGCGGGCAAAAGCTAATTTACTATATACTTTGACCATCTTTAATTTTTTGAGTCCATTGCTTGTAAATATTATTATGGTCCTTGAAAAAGGTCTGAAGGTAACCTTGGTCAATTGTAATCTCTCTTTGTAAGCATAATGCTACTAACTAAACCAGCACGCAACGCGCTAAGTAAATTCTCTATGTTTACTTTTATTCGAGTGTTATAATGGACTCCCGCAAGGCCTTCTCGTATATTCATTGTATTTTCAGTACACAAAGTTTATATAGAATCAAAACATTCCCTTTTAGATATTTTTTATGTGAATAGACTGTATTCTTTAATTAATGGTTTTATTTATTTTAATGATTACGGATTTCGTTGTATATGTATTTGATAGAGACACTGGGAATGTAATATCGTACACTAGGGTGCCCGGCGGATGATGTTCCGCCCTGATAATAATAAAAAACCTTGATTTTAGATATTTTTTATGTGTAATATAAACGGGCATGCATTCATATAATTTAATGTACAATTCTAATTGCAGATCTTTTTTGTGAATAGACTGTGTTCTTTAATTAATGGTTTTATTTCTTTTAATGATAACGTATTTCTCTGTAAGTGTATTTGATAGATACACTGGGAATATATCGTTCACTAGCGGTCCGGCGGACGATGTTCCGCCCTGATAATAATAAAAAACCTTGTCAAGTTATATACGTAAGCCTTCCTTATGAATCAATTTACCTGCTGGTGAATATCGCATCAAAATCCGTTCAGTAGTTTTTGAGTTTATCGCGAACAGACAGACAAACGTGGCAGATGACTTTGCCTTATAATATGTAGTGATATTTACGCATGTCATGTGACAGTGGCATATCTTTACTATTAAATTCAGAGACATATTTACATAGATGGCATGGAATATTTGAAAATTGCATGTAAAACTATTATATCGATTGAAATCGTTTTTATCCCGAAAACAACGAATGAACGACCGAACGAATAACGAAACGAATCAAGAAAATATGAATTTGCAAGAGAAATACCGTTTAAAAGAATTATCAACAAGCCTTTCTGATATAAGTGCTAGGATACTTGATGATTGTTTTGCGAACTTTGCTTTTTCTATAAATTTTTCATCTTAAGTACAAAGTTGCCTCAAATGTTCATAAGAAAACGAAAATAACAAAAAAAACTTAAACATTTCGTGTAAGTAATTAGACCACCTCAAAAGGAATATCAGGAAATTAAAAGGAATCTATTTTAGATTATCATATAAAAGTTATTATTGGGCGAAAGAGAGTCGTTAATGAGTAGTATGAAAGTTAGTGGCCAAAACATAGGTAATTGTCACAGCATTTTGGTAGAATTATCTTTGGATGAATCTAAGATACTGTATGATTTGGTAAGAAAACAAGAACGGGCTTATATGTTCGTTGCAATAATGGAAGAATGGCCTGCAAAAAATAAAATAAAGTTATTGCCAACTAAATCATTTACTTACGATATTCCGTAATACACGAACATGCTGATGTCATACCAATGTATTGCGAGGTATCTAAGCATTGTAGAAGCTATCGCAATACTGAGGAGAACGGTCCAGCCATATTTTCTGGTCTTCCACAGCAACAGCATCAAAGGTAAAGTGGCTACGTATAACTGCATATCCATTCCGATCTGATGAGTGTGTGTGAGGCACTGGAAGAATTGTTAAAGGTGCCTTAATTTATTGCTAGTGCCTCGCCTCGTCTTCGCATGGGTGCAATGTATTAATATGGTATCATGCTATTTGAATCCGAGTTATGGCCTACTAAAGAGACGAATGAGAAAAGTTTTCATGAAGCAGAGATGCGAATATTAAGATGGTAATTAGAGTAGTTAGAATTATGAATCAGTATGTCAGAGGAAGTTTGTAAATAGCAACAGTGACATAGAAGTTGAGGATAGCATGGTACGGGTATATTATGAGAAGAGATGAAAGTCACGTAATTAGAAAAGATTTTTAAGTGTGAACGTGGACAGATATAGAAGTGAAGGAAGACCGAAAAGATATGGATGGATTGTGTGAAGAATTATATGTGTATATAAGGTGTGAATATTGAGATGACATCTGATAAACGAGAGTGGAAAAGGAAAATATATTCTGTCGACTCTACTTAAATGGGATATAATAATATGGTATCATAAGTGTTTAAGCGATTTAGATGTATTTGTTATGGTGGTAGAGCCACGCTGAAGCTATTACTGGTTTCAGCATGAATGGGTCGGCTCGTCCGGGGTAGTACCACCCTCTCATAGAAAACCGACGTGAAGTAACAGTGCTTGCATTGTTGCGTTTCGTTCGGTCAGTGAGAGCGCCGGAGGCCCATCTCCCCTCCCCTCTCCTCACTCCTCTCCCTCTCCCTCTTTTCGCCCTTCCCCCCAAAGGGTAGTAACGCACTTGCGACCCCTCTGGGGTTGTGAGTGTCCATGGACGATGGTGATCACTTAACATCAGGTGACCCACCTGTTCGTTTGCCAAGTATGATATAAAAAAAAAAAAGTAGTTTTACCGCATTGTGAGAGGTGTTATTTCCCGACACATATCGTTCCACCTTTAAACATCAAAACTCGCTTGATGGATTGTTGTACTAATTTTCATCCCTTTTTCACCACATTAAGATTTGAATTATCAAAATTCCTTATTTAGTGTTCATGTCCAGTGTGAAAGAAACCAGCGTACAAATTTGCACGACCTATAGACCCAATAGTTTGGGTAGTGCATTGACATGTCATGTCAGATAGTCTGTTATTCTTCTATATATACAGATAATAATGGTCAACCGTTTTTCAACAACTGTTAAACATTTATAAAAAAACTATAAAAGAATAATTACAACTAACCATTTCTTCGAAACCGAAATAGTTGTGAATAAACAGAAAACTCTTCCACATGTTCTTTTCACAGACTCTGCTGTGTTCCTCTACGACTAAGTTCCACTGGGGTCCGTTGTTAACGTCAGGCAGGATGTATGTGCAGAACAACATCAGGCTGACGAATAGGGGGAACAATCTGAAATATATGTTTTATTAAATATCTTTTATTCTGGTGCTGACCGTCTGAAAGCGAATTTTGTTCTCTTTGATTGTCTTCGAATTCCTATTTTACTTCATATCATTAAAATATAATGTCTAATGATATCTAATACTATCACGAATAATTAATTTTTATATGCTCTGCAATAACATATTTTGTGTGTACATAAGAAAATCTTAACTCAGACTAAAACGACTTCAAAAAATTTGCTCTAATTAAATGCAACAGAACGACTTTGATAATAGTTAGATATCTCTCTAGTCTAGGATTGTCATAAACCTACCAGTAATTCAATCACTATACTTTTCCTCTTGGGAGAGTTCCCTGATGTATCTTCAATATCGAATACAAATGAAATTAAAATGGGTACCCTTTGAAAATATACTCTATCCTATCTATAAGGGCTGCCAAGAGAAGTGTAAGCTCAAAGCGATGGAGTAACTGTGTTCTTTTGTGAATTTGTAAATCAATTATAGTTTGAATTATTGAAATTTTATAATTTGCAAATTGAAATTATTAACATTTGTCTGGTTTTCACATATATTGGCACTCCGAATAATAATGATATATATATAT
>MU159975.1:60254-99405 GCA_015888305.1 Antheraea pernyi
ATATATATATTTTATTATTTAATCAAACATATGGTGAGCAGCTCAAACTCAATACAAAGTATCAGTGTTACACGTACACAGGCCGCTATCCTACGCGTAAATATCACGAGCATGTCCAGCTCATCGGTGACACTAACACATTTTTTCCCAACCAGAAACCGCTAATTGCTGCCGAAGAAGTTTCCATTTAAAAATATTTTTCATATCACTTTATTAAGGAACATGTTCTAAGGTTACAAACATTTAAAATAAGATATAATGTAATTAGAAACTTTTTTCTTTTTGAAGTAGGCTTAAAATAACATGGAAATCGATTGCGAATAAAGAGTACATTTCTATGGACTATCAGGTGCCAAGTTACATTGTTCCCGTGTACAGAACGACATGAAAATCGGTCAAGATTGTTACTACTTTTTTTTTCTCGAACAGACTACGCTATTGAGCTAGCAAGGTCTTAACAGCTTCACCGGACTACATTATAACATACATTTTTTACCGTACTATTTATAACAACTGTATCCATCCATCCATCCAAAAAATTAAAAAAAAGTATGTGTGTACTTATGCAATTTTTTTACTTTCGCATTATTCTCCGTTTGTAGAAAAAACGACACTAACAATAGAAAAAGTTGACGATAGCTAACTTCAGGGTGTCGGTTTTTCGTGACGGTGTGCGCATCGTAAAAATTTACTCTCATAATTTTTCACTAACGCGCCAACAGAAGTATAACTTCAAAAAATACAGACAGAACTAAAGTTTACCTGCATATTTATTTCACACTTATTATTTGCATAGTAATTTTACAACTACTGATTAATATTGAGATATTTTGATGACATAATCAATTCTAATAACTAATATAACGGATGACATTGAAACTAATGCTATAATTATTTAAAATAGTTGAAAAGCAATCGACTAACGATAAGCTGAATATTAAAATCACTATGTTATTTCAAATACTGAGGTAACGATAATGATATTTATAAACTTGTAAATTGGGTTAAAATAGTCATACTATATTACTAAGAAATGTCATGAACACGTGTACGTTCGACAGATTAATAAACTGGTTATTAATTATCGAGTACAATATTAATTGAAAAAGAGATTAGTTCAACATTTAACTGTGATTTAATTACACTACCGGATCTACCCCAAATCCGTATTCATAGGGAATCCCTGGATGATGAATTAAGCAGTTTATTAATTAGTTATAAAATATTAACTGTATTTTAATAAATTTTGGGATCAATTATGACGTGTATCGATAAATAATATAAAGGTTAAAATAATATATAATGAAAAATTTGTTTCTTTGAGAGGTAATCACGTCAAAGCTGCTAAAAATCGGCAAAGGACTATGACCATTCGATGCGAAGTTTATAGTAAATATAGTTTATTTTTTGGGTTCGATTAATCCTTCGCAACTTTTTTAATGCTCAACGAAGCAGTTGACAGTTAGCTAGAGTATAATTATAAAGATCATATAAAATAGAATTGTTAGAACAGAGTTAGAACTTTTTAAATAATACAGTTTAAAATACCATAATGCTTAGTTAATTATAAATACATGGAGATTGTATCATAAAATAGATGAATAAACATGGTAAAAAATTAGATTACATTTTTCTGGTAAAAAAAACTTATTTATTTATGAAACGGTTTTAATAACTTTTGCTCTCTTCATACACTCTATTCAAATACGTAAAATCAAAGCCCAAAGTCAGCCACTTTTACTTGTTTTTTATCGTAAACGTGATCTTGTGGAACAAGTCGCACAAATGTCAAAAATAGACTGTTTTTAGTTCGAGGTTGTATATTTTAATGAGTTGTTTATTTATTTAATTTGTAAACGTATGAAAACTGTAAGGATTTGAATAAAATTGCTATCTTATTACCTGAACCATCTGCTAATAAGTCTGTTCTTTATGTCAATTGTGTTTTTCCTCTCGAGTTCTTGCAACAGATTGTGAGCATTTAAAAATCCGCTGAGATAAAGGAAACTGTCTGTGTATAATATAGCTGAACGTCCGATTACAGCCCATGGCATTCCGAAGACCTGGGAAAACAATATTTTGATATTACTGGCATTCATCGTAATATAATGATGGTGGCTAGTATAATATTAATTATAATATATATTTTTATATAGGTACTTTATAGGGTTTAACATTCGACCACAAAACTATTTAATGCGAAACGACGTTGTAGCTTACAAGGAAAACTAAACTAGACAGCTAAATGTATAGAGGAAAGAACTGTTAACACTCTGAATGCCATTCCTTAATCACAGGTTTCTTTTATGACGCCACGGATGAATTAATACTGATTTTTTATAATTGTAAAATGATTTAGTGCTCCTGTCAACAATGACCGCCGTAGCAGTCAAAGTGTTAGGTGCACCTGCCGGAACACGCCTCGGGTGCTCGGTGACAGATCATCATCTTGATTGTGGTAGCTAAGTGTGCATTGAAATGTAAACCATACTAAACCACATATTTACATTTTTATTTTATCATAGTCTGGTGAAGATGTAAAAGCCCGTCAGGCGAATGGGAAAAAAAACATTTTTATGTGTTCTATTAATTTTGGTATTTGAAAGTCTATTGAATTTTATATAATTGCGGTATTATTACATGATCTTTTTTTTTATTAACGAAATTGTGAACAAACAAACACCTAACTGAGTTACTAAGGGACATCTTGATGATAGCGCAAATTTTCTTAGATTTGAATAGCGCATCTAGCAGCGAAATAAACAGTAAGCGCAAACATGTTCATGATGTACATGTTCAAAGGTATTATTATAAAATATATATATATCAATATATTTTTCTTTAACAAACGCTTCGGCTTATTGAAAGACACGACCTACGTCGAATGCTGCGTTACCAAAAAAGCTATCAAAGAACTACCATCGCTCATTATTTTAACGCATTGTTTTATAATGTAACTGTAAGTCCGTTATGCTACACTGTAAGACATCGCGAAACAAAATGCTTGATTGTTAATATATTGTCGTAGTACTACCATAAATTGCATAGTTCGTAATAACCAATACGTTGTGTTTAGCCTAGGTTGTTCACCTTGTCAACATTTGTTGCGTGTGCAATTTACTCTACTATTAGTAACTGCAATTCAATGTTAAAAAGCACAGTCACGATTGATAAGCAGTCACAAACTTCTGGTCTGAAGTTTTTTTTATACTATACAGGTCTTAGGCTCTGCCTACGGTCTCTAGAGATGTTAAGTGAGGATGTGGTTTTAGAGATAGTAAACAAGGTAAAGCTAGAGTGGGACTGAGTCTCAATTGCAGCTACTAGATAGAGTACAGGTCTATATAGTTGCTAGCCGATAAATTTTAACATGAAGATGGTAGCTACCTAGGAGGCTTTGAAAAAGCTATACCACTATGCTATATTGTTTCACCGCGATGATCAATCATCATTGAGATTGGTTGCGAATACTTTCTTATATATTTTTTTTATTCGACCGTTTTATTTTTTTCGAGTTTCAAAATTATTATGAAAAGCTCTATCATTAGAGGTTAGTAGACTGTATTCTTTAGGTTGAATATAATTATATTCACTAGTAATCTAATCTTTAATTTTACTTTCTGATATTACTGAATTGATTTTAATTACTTTTAAATTTAAAATATTTAATTTTAAAGCGTGTAAGCGAATCTCTTTTAATCCATAAAATTATTAAATATATTTGATTTGTGTTAAGGAGGCAAACGAACAGCTGGATCACCTGATGTTAAATGATCACTACCGTCCATTGACACTAGCAACACCAGGGGAGTCGCAAGTGTGTTGTTGGCCTGTGTTTGGGGTGAGGTGGGAGTGAGGGAAGGGGAGATGGGCCTGCGACGCTCTCATTGACCGAACGAAACGCAACAACGCAAGCACTATTACTTCACGTCGGTGTTTCTGTGTGTCGGGTAGTACTACCCCGTGCGAGCCGACATATTCATGCTGAAACCAGTAATAGCTTCAGCGTGACTCTACCACCTACAGAAATTAATTTTAACACATTTCAATTTTAAAAGATTACAAGATTATATAAATAATATAAAAGATTACACACGAATTTTGAAGATTATTTAATACTAGAGCAAATGTGCTTTGCTTATAAAAGATTCTATAATAATCAGTCAAAAGAAAAACTTCGAAGAGCTTCGCAGTTTTTAATAAAATAATCAAACCGTAACATTTTATTTAAAGTAGAATGGTAATCCTTTAAAAAGTTACTTTCCAACGAAAGTGAATCGCGTAAAAAAGGACGCCGTTCGATACTGTTACAGTCGTTTGAGTTTATCGAATTTGAAAAATACTTGGAAAACTTTTTTGAGGTGAAAATTTATGAAATGACATTTTTTTGACGAGAATTTTTTAAGGCTTTCGATCTACGCTATGAGAGACCATTCCTTAGTTAGTTTTATATATATTATAAGCCTTTAGGTACTTATTTAGTATTACACCAGCATTTAATAGCCGCGATAACTTAATTCCATACTAAGCCATCTAATATTCATTGTAATAGCAAAATCATTTAAAATAATGGAACTGAATACCAATATCAAGTTATCGAATGTAGTCTATAATAACGAGAACGCAATTATAAAGCATTTTGTGATTCAGTTACCAGTAAAACGCAAAATTGTTAAAGAGAATTATGAGTTTTAAGTTCACTCAAAACTTTAAACGTTTTATGATAACTTTATATGTATTTTTACAACAAATACAACTTTTTTATTCAAAAACAAAGAAAATATATCGCTTGCCAAATACAAAGATAGCGTATCGCAGCAGCCAGATAGAGTTCTATTTTAAAATGACGCATTTTTTATTATTTTAATTATACAAACAGTCTATAACGTAATTGATAATTTATAAAAAAAAACATATATGCGTTTTTGCATATGGAATATCTCAAAGGATCTAGCATTGGTCTAATACAGTCTGGAAACACACCAAGGTCTCATACTCTTATCGCAGTGATATATTAGTAGGCAATACATTTACGAGTAGAGTCAAATCGACCAGTCAAATTTATGATTAACGCATGCACGACGTGATAAGAATATTATATTGGTGATTTACATATTTAGGAAGCGATTTTGTCTCTTCGACGAGTGACTAGCAACTATAGTATCAAATTCACACTAAGCTATCGATCTAGAATGTGTTTACGCTTTACTCAAATTGACGTAGAAAGACATAATTGTAGAAGAGAAGACAAAGTAGCAGGTAGGATTTAGTTTATTACGAGAAACGGTTATATTACTTTTTTTAAATACATTATACGATTTAACAACGATTTTAATCGATGTATTTAATCGAAATGATTTTAAATTTTTTTTATCGTATGGCTAAATAAAGTATTCGTCTTTTGTTATCTTGTTGATTGATGTTACTCTATTTGCCGCTGCGAGGTTCAATTTATGTGGAACAAGTACAGCGGCCATCATCATCGTATCATCTCGCTCGCCCCGTTAGGGGCGTGCGGGGAGACCATACCAGGATTTCTCCTCTTGTGGTGGTTTCACTCGTCTCCCATCTTAACTGGGAGAGTCGGGTTAATTTATGAATCGCCCCCACGGATCGGGTGGGCGATTAGGCTTCGTTTATGCCATCTGGCGGTGGTTTTGGGCGACACGGCTTCTTTGTTTACATGGCTGTCGACTGAGAGGCCTGGCCATCGGTCTGCAGCGCTTGCAGGGCTCTCAGACTTTTCTGAAGTAATTCTGGGGTAACTGCGGCTGCCAGGGTCATCATGAGTGTCATGAAGGCGTTCTCAGTGGAGTCCTCTGTTGACTTTGGCAGCTGGGTCGCCTCCGTCTCTTCTCGGGTTCCTCCTTTTGTTTTACGATATCTTTTTCCGGGTTTTCTCTGGCCGGGGTCGTTCGCGGGGGCCATCAGGCTCCCCGCGGCAGCTTCCTCGACTGTGTTCGGCACTATGTTGCTGCGCTCCTCTTGCCGTCCGGTGTCACCCGTCCGGACGACGGTCCCCGCTCGGCGATTGCGCGCCTCGCGGCGGAACACAGGACACATGCGGGCGTTATTTGATGTATGCGCCCCGCCGCAGTTTGCGCAGGACGCAGGCTCTTCTCGTGGGCGGTCGCAGTTTGTCGCGAAGTGCGGGCCGCCGCACCTCACGCAGGCTATCGGGCGATGGCAGTGGTGGGAGGAGTGCCTAAAAAGTTGGCATCGATGGCACTGTGCCGGGCCTCTCCTCCCACGCCATGCTTCTATTGTAGTCTTGAACAGCAGGATTTCGCTTACGTCGTATATAGCCGGTATGAGGCCAGGTTCTCTCACCAGGGAGCAGTGGAAGATGCACCCTGGTCTTCCACCTCTTCCCCGGATGCATCTGGTGTACTCAGGTTGGAAGCCCTTCTCGCGCAGGGCTTCTGTAATTAATTCGGGCTTCGTGTGTTCTGGTAGGCCGCGAATCGCGACCTTGAGACTTCTTATCGTGGGGGATGAGTAAGTGTACCAGCTCACCCCTTCCACTTGTTTCAGGTAATCACTGACGATCCTGTGCTCGTCTATGTTAATAGGGAGGAAGCGTACTCCGCGTCCGTGCGCGCGCGCAGTCGGTGGTCGCCCCAGCACGTCCGCCAGCCGCCGGAAATGCTCTGGCCAGTCGGGCAGGCTCTCGACGACGATCGGCGGGCAGCGTTGCCGTAGTGTGTCGCCGGATTCCGCGGCGCTTCCCTCTAATTGTATATTTCGGTCTGTCTTCGTTTTCTGAGCAGTCATAGTCGACGGGGTCGCCGCTGTCGCAGCGTACGATCGCTGCGATTGCGAGGGTGCAGGCGCATGTGGCGCCCCGGGGCTCTCGACGGGTATAGCTGACATCGTTAGTTGGGGTTCCGCAGGCACTGTCTGCGATACAGTTATAGGCGCTAGTGGCGCCCCGCGGCTCCCAACGGGTATATCGGGAACTATGGCGTTCCGTTTTGAAGAAGTCACTGGTGGCTCCCCGCGGCTTTCGGCGGGTATAGCTGGAACTCGGGTTTCCTTTTGTTTGCTCGTCGAGGCCACAGCAGGCGCAACTAGCGCCCCGCGGCTCTCGACGGGTAAAACTGGAGTTTTCGTGGGCTGGTCTGACGCGGGCGCTAGTGGCGCCTCGCGGCTTTCGGCGGGTACATCGGGAACTGTCGGAGATCGGGGTTCCGTCGAGTGCACGGTTGCCGGCGCTGGTAGCGCCGCGCGGCTCTCGACGGGTATAACTGGAACTACATTCTGAGTTTGGGGTTCCGTAATCGTGCCCGTCGGTAGCGCGGCTGCAGGCGCTGGTGGCGCCGCGCGGCTCTCGACGGGTATAACTGGGACTTCCTCTGTTTGTTTACATTTCTTTTTCGTACTTTGGTTTTCTTGTTTCGAGGTTTCTGGTGAGATAGATAGTGATCGCTTTTGCGTCTCTTCGTCGCGTTTGCGGCTCGCGGCTGCTATGCGCGACTCGAGATGCTTCAGTTGCTCTTTTGGGATTTCAGGGAGTACGAGTAATCCGGTTGTAGGAGATCGCAATGCTGTAATGTCTTGTTTGCGGGGTTCGAATCCCTCATCTTCATCCTTCTGGATGCGCAGGAATAGCGCTATCCATCGCTTCAGCATCTCGGACGGACTCCCAGCTGCAATCAGCTGGGCGAAAACGTCGCAGTCGTTTTCGTATAGTCTCGCCCGAGCTGTCTGAGAGATGGGCGATGTCAACAGCGTTTCCTGAGAGATAGCAGGGGTCTTCGATGAATGTGGGATTTCGGAGTCAGTGGGCAAGCATGGGGTCGATCGTCTTGCAGACGAGGCATCTGTTTGGCCCTTAGAAGGGCCTTTTTTCTTCTTCCCCGTCACCGTTTCCGGCCGGGAAGGGAACTCACTATTGCGACGCATTGTCGCGCAGGACGTGCGGTTAAAAAAGCTTCCGCAACAAGTTACCTCTCATTCACACGCACGCACGTTCTCCCTGTATGGTTATAAAAAGTAACAAAATTTTGGCCGCTGTACTTGGATTGCCCCGTTGTCACGCGCACGAGGACTAACCATACAGGGAGAACGTGCGTGCGTGTGAATGAGAGGTAACTTGTTGCGGAAGCGAGCAACATCAGCGTCATAAAATAAATACACTCAACCTAAAATAGGGTTTGACTCCTCAAATAGTGCAGCTGCCGGTAATACTTCGCAGTAAAGAATTATTAGAAGGAACTAAAAAATTTGAAGGCTGTCACCGAAAAAAATACGATTATCAATGCCATCATCTTAATTGGTAGATGATATCATATTGTTCTTAAGATGTAAAACGTGCTGTTCGAGTAAACAAAAATCCGTTCCAATACTCACTTCCGAAAAGCTGACCTTGTTGACGTAAGGGCTATGCGCCATCGCCATGGATTTATGTGCTACCAGCAAAGCGAAAGCGTTGATCCCCCTGAAGGCATCCACTCCTTTCACCCTAGTAGGTGAGTCGGATAAATCGAACACCTTACGTAAATTTCGTTTCAGAGAAAATGCGTTTAGTAATTTCTCGAAATTTGTCGCTCCCTCCTTCCCGTCGTCGAATAATGTCCCAAGGCTCAGCAATAGTATTAACGCGAGGAAAAATGTTCTGCAAACATTCAAATCACATTACTTCAAATATTATATTGACACAAATCGTAAATAGCGTGGATAATGGCGAAACATGATAATGACTTGTGATTTGTGATGAACTGACCGTAGTATTAATATTTAAGTGAACTGCACTAAATCTATACTTATAGGCTATATTACCACGCTAAGACCAATAGGAGCACCAATGAAGAAT
The DNA here is from genome assembly GCA_015888305.1 of Antheraea pernyi. NCBI lineage: Eukaryota > Metazoa > Arthropoda > Insecta > Lepidoptera > Saturniidae > Antheraea > Antheraea pernyi. The sequence goes on from MU159975.1 coordinate 69,070, forward strand.
GTTTCAAAATCGGGGATAACGTACGTATTATTTAAAAGTAAACTTGTATTGTTGCGTTTCGTTCGGTCAGTGAGAGCGCCGGAAACCCAACGCCCCTTCACCTCCCCCAAACACAGGCTGGCAACGCACTTGCGACTCCCCCGGTGTTGCAAGTATCAATGAACAGTGGTGATCATTTAACACCAGGTGACCCGACTATTCGTTTGCCTGCTAAAATATAGAAAAAAAATCGAGAAAGATAAACAACCCTCCTATTAATTTACACGGTAAGATATCAATCACATGGCCCAGGTGTAGATTGTCTGCAGTGGACCAACTTCAGTTGCGGTGGCGTTAATACGTGATTTCATCTGGGCAATGTGATTGATACCATCCGTTTCGGGTCGGTTAGGTTAAGTCAGACTTGCGAAACAAAGATAGCGAGAGCTGGCCACGGCAGCGGTCGCCGAGTTCACTGCGGTGGTGTTAATACCTAAGTACCTATGAAGGTATATGTAAACCTGATTAGCTTGACAAATTATAAATTTACTCACATAGATAACGCTTTTCCAAATGAATAAGGACGCTTCACGTTTTTCACTGTACACATTGTGTTGTGAACGCGAACCGACATACCAGTCCCGTAAAGCCTGAGAGACAATTCTTCCTCTAAATCGAAACTGCTGCAAGAACTCGGTATGCAGACACCCCACAACAGACTGGAATATCTTGGAACTCTGTGACCCATCTGGAACAATACATACATTTCTTTTAATGCAAGTTAAAATCCTAAGCCCTTTTTCTGAAAATAAAACATGTTCTGTAAAGCCGTTCTCATTTGTGAACTAGCTCCTGCCTGCGACTTCGTCACCATGGAATGGTTACTTTGGGCTAACACTAACAAGCAGCAGATGCTGTCAAAAAGAAAAAAGAATTTTTAAGGTGGTAGAGCCACGCTGAAATTACTACTGGTTTCAGCATGAATGGGTTGGCTCGCTCGGGGTAGTACCACCCTCTCATAGAAAACCGATGTGAAGTAACAGTGCTTGCATTGTTGCATTTTGTTCGGTCAGCGAGAGCGCCGGAGACTGACATACCCTCTCCTCTCCTCTTCCCCTCCCTCCCTTTCCTAATTTTGGATTATGCAGTCATTTCTAATAGTCTCGCGTCGCTTGCGTCCTTGTAAAAACAACTTTAAATCATTCAGGTAAGGTTGAATTTGCAAGATTATAAGTTTATCGCATAACTATAACCACGTATTGGGGAGTTTTTGCGGCCGGTTTTGAGCGCTACTTTTATTCGTGATTGTGCGTCTTGAGAATCGACCCAGAGAACATGTTATGGAAATTATTAATTTGTTATTCTTGATTACGTCTATCGGATACACACATGAATTGATTTCGGTTATATTATGATTTCAAATTTACGAAAATCTGCACCGTTCGTAAATATTTGTTAAATTTTATATGGTTACACATGCTTTGTGTTTTTGTTTGATTTGGTGCTCTTGCAAAAATATAAAAATAACGCTGACAAAATTGCATCCTTAAATCGTACGTGTGATTCAATTTACGTGCTTCACCTTTGTATGTTTATGCAGCTTTATCAACAACCATTGTGTTGCAACGTGGTTTTTGAGGACCACTGATCTTAATAATTTCTTAAAAATTGTTTGTCTGCAAAGTCGGTTTACGGACGATAATTTGACGTAATAACGTCATAAGATAACTTTGATGAAAAATTGCATACTTTTATGAATTGAATTATTCTATATAGGTATAGATAGATGGGTCACAAGCCGAACGCTTAGGCCGATCGCGCCTCTCTATCGTTTGTTCCGCGCTCACGCTTTCATGCTCGGCTCAGACGGAACGTAACAATAAGTCATGCTTTTTCGAGCGTGCAGACGGCGTTCATCCATTTATAACGATATATAAGTTATCACGTCAAAAACTTAACTAAAATATTTAATAACAGAGGTCTGTCGTTGTGCATGCATCATGTAAAAACTTCTGTATACATTTCCAATCCATTTTTATTAACTCTACTTCCAAGTTATTCGATCTTTATCTAACAAAATCTCATCCGTATGTTTTCTTTTTACTATAAATTGTTTTTATTGCATATTAACTAATAACTTGCAGTTTAATTTACACATATTCATTACTATATCAATGGTAACGCGTAACGCAGAAGTACAAACTTTAAATTTGTGGCGAGATTTTAGATTGTCATACAGTGGCTTTTATATTTTAATCACAATTTTCTATTTTTTTGCTCTACATTTAGTAATATTGGTGCCGTTTTACGTAATAAAGTTCGGTTATTATGTACAAATAAAGTTGATGGAAAATAATTCAACGGAGCTTGAATTCTAGGATGCTACAAAAATTCCCTGTAAAGTTCTAATAAGTTCGCTACTTGATGGAACATTGAAATTATTACAAGATACTTGTAATATTACCTATTAAACAATGACAGTTATAATGTAGAATATTGTTTTATTTCAATTATCATGATATTTTATAAAGTATTAAAGTTTTAAGAAACTACAATTTTTGTAAGTACTACGTGTACAGTGATGTGTATTTTTTTGCAGTCAAAAAATAGGGCAAGTGGTGTGGTACGCATACGTAGGACAACGTAGACACATTCGCGAGAATTAGCCAGTTATCAATAATCATGGTGCCGAAAACGATAAATTAAAATCACAGAAAGTTAATGTGTCCAGGTATAGCTAATTTGTTTTCTAATATTCACCACAAAGTTGTAGTCACTATAGGGGACTAAATTTCTAATATATATACATTTCTAAATTATAACATCTGTTCTCCTGTCACATAGCCGATTGAAAATTTATAGAATTTGAAAATAAAATGTAAATATAATTCATTAATAATGATTCAATCGTAATAAAAAAATAATTTAATTAAATACGAAACCCACATATGGACCGATACACGACTTGGCGTTCGTCACAATTTGATTCAATTGTAAATATTGCCAACAGCGTGTAACAATTGTTATTGTTAATGCATTGAAATGAACATTCTATAATTGGAGATTCGATTGCAGCGGTCGATTGCGAGTTCTTTGTAACTTTTCGAGTCTTCGCGGGACTCGTTCAAGGGCTATTGTACTTGCACAATTACAATTGTGATTCAAAATCAGCCCGTAGTCCAAATAAGCTGACACAGTAGTCGGGCGTTGTCTGCTCTTAGAATATTAACTAACTGAGCGGACCTTGGAAGCGTTTTGCGTGTTCATGATCCAGATGATAGGGTATTGGCTTAGGTTGGCAAGTCTTTATGTATGTTGTAATATATGTATTATGCCATTACCGATGTTATGAATCTCAAAACATTGATTATTTATTTGTTCGCATTTCATTGTATACTAGCCGATACCCGGGACATCATCTACATTCTTTATCATCTTAATATTTTATGTAAAGAGAGAAAAAAACATAGAAAAACCGAGAACAACAGTATTTTTTCCCTTACAAAATTTCTCTCCAGCGCATGTGTACTACATCGCTTGTCCCACTTTACGCATGTTAAAGACGTAGTGCTTATAAAACAGTCGTTTCTCAAACCTTGTATAGATTGATGTTAAATGGGTTATCAGGATATTTATCTAGACAATCACCAAATATCTAAGAGGCAAAATAAAAAAAATATTGATTCAAATTTATCCAATAGTAATATCCAGTTTCCTTTACTTTGCGATTAAGGTAATGCTTTTTAGATCATATGTAATGAACACTTTGAGAATTAGACGCATTTTAAAAGAAAACACTGTTTCGAAACGAAATACTTTGATTTTAACACAATTAAATTCTTCTGAAACGTTATTGTTATATCAATCTTTCAACGGCAAGCAATGAAGCTGGAAACGTTTAAAATGTCAGTCTACTCCTTTTAAAAGATAAGTATTCATTGTCATACAGAGATAACGCGTATATAAAATAGATATACACCTAAATCTATGACAGAAGACCTGCCTTCAGCATATTGCCACCAGTAAAATATGTTACAAAATGGCGCTGGTTTTCAGCTAGGCCTCTAATTTTCTTGGCAACCATGCAAGTATATAACACATGAATAAACGCTCTAAAATCTTAAGCATAAAAAAAAACTTAAAATAGATACATATCTATATACATAAATAAAAAAAAAATGAAACCAAACACAAATAATCAGAGCCTCTAGCCTACCTACGAGTGGTAGAAAAGAATAAAATAATAAAAAGATATAATTATATTCACGCGAAGTCTTTTATATAAATTATCCTTAGATACACAAATTCAAAATTATTATCTTAATTGTTGCCTGAATTGAAGCTAAGCGCCGTTCAATTTCAAGTTTTAATACTTTTGTATTGGTTAGCAGTTATACAAATTTATCATATCCACTCTTCCATATTAAGTCGGTTTTATTACATAGTCTAACTATACAATAATAGATTGTTATAACGAACGATTATCGTATTTACATAAGTGTATTACGTCACATAAAACGAATATCGTTATGAAAATTGCCTCGATCTTGTCATGATATTTGCGACCGTATTGTTATTTACTTAGAGTTCAACCAGCGGAACAAATTAAAAAACTAATTCGTGAACAATCCCATATACAGCTGGTTATGATTAACAAAATAAATAATTTATAAATTCATCTGCGTCGTCCTATCAACGAATTTTACGGAATTCGCGTAAATTTGATTTAAATTGGTAACACTGTCGGCTGACGGTGAAGGAAACTTTTGGGAGGAAACTTGAAGCTGAGGAATGTTCTTGTAGGACCATCGTATGTGGGAAAATATACAAGAAACGATAAATTAGCATCTCTCAGACTTTAAAATCGCCAATATGTTGTGTGATGGCGTGCTGATTGTTCCCGAATCTACCTACGGGAAGAAGTCTAGGGTCCTATAGTGGATTGCTTACAGGAGGATGTGATGTAACCTTTTATAAATTATAATATGTATTGTCCATATTAGATTATAATTTCTATACTAAGTTGGCTTTTTGAACTTGGGTATCGTCCAAATCGTGTTTATAGTCTAAAATGTTTAAGAAAAAAAAATCCGATGCGGATTAACCGTGCCTAAATGAATATACTTTTCCCATTTATTTAACATGGGGTTTCGTTTCACTTTTTAGAAATCAATTTTTATCCTGTTTGTTTTATTGAATAACTTACCAAATATTATTAACCCTACATCTACTATGACACCTTGGATGATTTTCCTAAAAAAATCTTTTTTTTGGGTCTTTAATTCCACCGAACATATCACCCCATTGTTCCCTAATCTCTCTAGCTCCACCAGGAGGGTCTCTGGTGAGGTATCATTACCAAGTCATACAGCATCTTAGCTTTACTCGAACGGGTTTTAGTCAATCTTTTTTTAAATGTTTTTAGGGTATGAACTAACAAGTCAAAGAACTTCGGGGTGTAAAGCAGCATCTTAGCTTTACTCGAACGGGTTTTAGTCAATCTTTTTTTAAATGTTTTTAGGGTATGAACTAACAAGTCAAAGAACTTCGGGGTGTAAAGGGTGTCAAATAACATCTAAGACTTGAGACATCCAAGCCAACCTCACCTGCATGTGGTGCACCCTGCTGAATAACGAGCCTTTTACAGCCTGACTGGGTCGCAACCAACATGTATATGGCGAAACAGCCCGTCATAGTGATTCGCTTTTGCGGGTTGCGTTTCGGGATCAGCCTGTGCATATCCAGCTTTTTCGCAGGCAGACATGACAGCGGCCATCGGCGATGAATTGTGTGTCACTCGGTGGTCGCCGTTGTTTTTGGATTGTACTGTGCTTACCATCGGGCACAGTGCAGTCATATTGCCGTGCTGCAATAAAAAAAAAGAACCCAACTTGACAAATATTGGACCACTAATTTACAATATATAGATGCAGATCTAATATTTCTCTTTAGAATCAACAATATAGACGGTGCATTTCAGGGTCCAATAAGAACCGAGGACCTTCAAACAGTTGCTTTGTATATCGGAGCCCAACTAACAAGGTACAGTTATCATCTTTCTTCGTGGTATCTTTATATTCAGTATAATAACGGTGCATGTCCAAAAATTCTCTGATCATTGTTGCTTTTCCTTATAACCAGTTGAGTAACAAACTTGTTTAAAAAATTATGTAATATCACCAAGCCTATACAAGTTTTAAGGAATACCAACGTTTAACGATACACGGATGACACACGGACTATAAAAAAATATGCATATTATGTTATTAATCTACTGGCAAACGAATAAAACAAGGACGTCTTTAAAAAATTCTTGCTGCGACATACAAAGTGCTGTAGGACATACCGAGAATAACAATTATGGATACAATAGTTGTTTTCAGATTAATTCCGTTCAAATGACATGTTAAATTATTTGCGTACAGTACGATATACTAATGAGATTATTTATAAAGTTTTATTTAAATACTCCTACTTGTATACATTTTTAATATTTGCTTTCCGCACATTTGTATTTTGTTATTTTTAGTAATTTTTTCATTTACCTTATATTTCTCATATTTTGCAAATCAAATTTTATAAAAAAACATTGGGTTTAGCAAAATAAAGTGCGTCTGTTTTTTTACCTTTATTTTTATCTTTATCTGGATAATACGTTAGTTTTTATCGATCCGTGTCATATTTTACAGATCAAGTTTTACAAAATGCATTTGATTTATTGTCTATTATTTTCATCTTTACCTACATACAATATTATTTTTTATCGATGCGTCTCATGTTATTTGATTTATTATAAACTAGCATTGCCCGTGGCTCCGCTCGCTTTAATTACAAAAACATGTTAATACAGACAGCTCTATAATCATTAGGTAGTTTATCTTACATTTGAATATCAGCTTCTGCCCGCGACTTCGTTCGCGTGGAATAGTTACTTTGGGCTAACGCTGACACGCAGCGAAACTCTCGTAGTCCGGTGAAGCTGTTAAGACCTTGCTTGGTCAATAGCATAGTCAGTTCGAAGAAAAAAAGCAGCGAAACTCTCAAAAGGAAAAACACACCCTGAATCTGAAACATTCTTCATCGGTGCTCCGCTCTGGCCTTAGCGTGATGATATATAGTCTATAGCCATCGTCAATAACTGACTTATCTAACACTGAAATAATTTTTCAAATCGGACCAGTAGTACCTGAGATTCGCAAACAAACCAGCGCTATAATATTCGTATAGATTGACAGATTTATGGCACTGCACATTTATTTAAAGAATTTATATTCGCAACCATTATGCATTGCATTATATTGGTTAATACTCAATAGCTTAGATAAAATATTATAACAGAAATTTATATGCTCCTATTTCCAAATTTGTTCTACATATTACTTTATATAATCTTTACTAATATTATAAAGAAGTAAAGTTTGTGACGTTGTAGGGGGTAATATCTGGATCAACTAAACCGATTTTGAAAATTCTTTTACCAATAGAAAACCACGTTATTGTGAGGGTCATAGGCTATATTAATACCCGAAAAATGAAAAGACTTTTCTGTGGTAGTCGGATTTGTAAAGTAAGTTGGAGAAAAGAACCCAACTTGACAAATATTGGACCACTAATTTACAATATATAGATGCAGATCTAATATTTCTCTTTAGAATCAACAATATTATATTACACGGTACATTTCAGGGTCCAATAAGAGCCGAGGACCTTCAAGCAGTTGCTTTGTATATCGGAGCTCAACTAACAAGGTACAGCTATGATCTATCTTCGTGGTATCTTTATATTCAGTATAATAACGGTGCATGTCCAAAAATTCTCTGATCATTGTTGCTTTTCCTTATAACCAGTTGAGTAACAAACTTGTTTAAAAAATTATGTAATATCACCAAGCCTATACAAGTTTTAAGGAATACCAACGTTTAACGATACACGGATGACACACGGACTATAAAAAAATATGCATATTATGTTATTAATCTACTGGCAAACGAATAAAACAAGGACGTCTTTAAAAAATTCTTGCTGCGACATACAAAGTGCTGTAGGACATACCGAGAATAACAATTATGGATACAATAGTTGTTTTCAGATTAATTCCGTTCAAATGACATGTTAAATTATTTGCGTACAGTACGATATACTAATGAGATTATTTATAAAGTTTTATTTAAAAACTCCTACTTGTATACATTTTTAATATTTGCTTTCCGCACATTTGTATTTTGTTATTTTTAGTAATTTTTTCATTTACCTTATATTTCTCATATTTTGCAAATAACATTTTATAAAAAATATTGGTTTTAGCAAAATAAAGTGCGTTTGTTTTTTTACCTTTATTTTTATCTTTATCTGCACAATACGTTATTTTTTATCGATCCGTGTCATATTTTACAGATCAAGTTTTACGAAATGCATTTGACTTATTGTCTATTATTTTCATCTTTACCTACATACAATATTATTTTTTATCGATGCGTCTCATGTTATTTGATTTATTATAAACTAGCATTGCCCGTGGCTCCGCTCGCTTTAATTACAAAAACATGTTAATACAGACAGCTCTATAATCATTAGGTAGTTTATCTTATATTTGAATATCAGCTTCTGCCTGCGTCTTCGTTCGCGTGGAATAGTTACTTTGGGCTAACGCTGACACGCAGCGAAACTCTCGTAGTCCGGTGAAGCTGTTAAGACCTTGCTTGGTCAATAGCGTAGTCAGTTCGAAAAAAAAAGCAGCGAAACTCTCAAAAGGAAAAACACACCCTGAATCTGAGGGTGACCTGAAACATTCTTCATCGGTGCTCCGCTCTGGTCTTAGCGTGATGATATATAGTCTATAGCCATCGTCAATAACTGACTTATCTAACACTGAAATAATTTTTCAAATCGGACCAGTAGTACCTGAGATTCGCAAACAAACCAGCGCTATAATATTAGTATAGATTGACAGATTTATGGCACTGCACATTTATTTAAAGAATTTATATTCGCAACCATTATGCATTGCATTATATTGGTTAATTGTAAATTGTGTAAATTAGTAAAGATTAAATAAATTTAATCTTTACTAATATTATAAAGAAGTAAAGTTTGTGACGTTGTAGGGGGTAATATCTGGATCTACTAAACCGATTTTGAAAATTCTTTTATCAATAGAAAGCCACGTTATTGTGAGGGCCATAGGCTTATATTAATTATATATATTATATATATATATTAATACCCGAAAAATGAAAAGACTTTTCTGTGGTAGTCGGATTTGTAAAGTAAGTTGGAGAAAAAACGGTCGAACGAAAACGTTTCTTACGAACGCTGCCTTAATGATGAGATGGATATACGATTGAGTTCCAGAGAAAAGTTGTAGAGCTTAATAATGCATACAAAAAATTCATCGACTGCATATTTCTAACTTTTATATTTTGGTCACCAAAAGTAGTTTTTCATCAATGTTTACCGCCCAACTAAGTGGGCACGGGACAGCTAGTAAAATATATACGGAAACCTGACCAGAGAATATACCTACGTTTTTCAAAAATAATAATTTGAATCGATTTAGCGATTTTGAAATCATAAACAATTTAACGGACAGACATAAAAGACGTAGCCTTTTGTAATATGAAAGGATAAGTATAATATTGCCGTCTAAAAAAATAGTACACGTCTGCTGTCTTTCATAATGTATGAATGCATTGAATTTTTTACCTTTAATAATCCGTACCGTGAAAAAAGGTACATTTAACAGTATTGTTTTGTTCATCAATGATGTCTTTTTCTCAATTTACAATTAATCACAAAATAGTTAGACATATTTCGCTAAAGGCTCAGTCTACAATGTTGAGTGCTCTTTTTTTTCTAACTGACTACGCTATTGGCCTAGTAAGGACTTAGCAGGTTCACCGGACTACTGAGGCGAGCGCTTAAGACAGCCGATTTCATTTTGACAACTAGCTTAAAGGTGCACGGCAATCCTCGCCTTGGGCTGTTGCCTAGTTCATCCAATTCGCGACATAACTAAGCTAAGCTACATATTCATACGTATATAAGTTAGTGAGATATATATGTGTACCAAGCATATATACCTCAATACTGTTGCTACTTGATGATGAACCTTAAAAAAGGTACAGTATTTTTAATATAATATCTACAATAATCTATTAGAGTAATTATGTCAATATACATAATAAAATATTAAATTTATCAAACATAGATAATTTTTTAGAAATCTCAAGACCCAAAAGTTGAAAAAATTCTGTTAATATCCCATAACCTCTGGGAACTTATCGTTTTGGTCCTAAATTTGTTTACACTCTAGCAAAATGACAATTAAATTTTGTGTGAACTTTTAACGATCTTATTTATTTTATAACTTATATATTTGTTATTTTGTTAGCTAAGTACATATATAAGATGACCTTTTATGTTAAAACAAAATAAACATACAATTTTAACAAAAATTACACTTAGAAAAATTATATTTCCAAAAAACGATTACCAAAATCTATCAAACAAAATGTAAACATGTTGCATTCCACACAAAGGGGTGTATATATATTATATTCATTTTGTTGCCTTGTTATTTTATGAGCTTAAATTTGTTTTTAAATGTATACCATGCAGGTATTTAGAAAAAAATACGACCCAAAAGGTAACCCAGCCTTCGATAAAAATTTCTCAAGAATTACTTCAACTGCTTCATTATTCGAGTTTTTTTTCTTTTCTTCTTCTTTTTTTTTTGCTATCGTTTTATTTAACGTGTAAGTTAAAAATCGTATCTGTGAGCAACTATTGGGAGTTTTTTTTAAATTATTATTTTATATATTTATTTCTTTATTTTTATGATTTCATTTAACTATTTTATGACGGATTTTTTTAAAGAGCTTATTGCCTTTATGGCTGTTTCATTTTGATCCTTTCTCGCCATCTTTAGGTTATAATCCACAATATACCGCGCCGGAGCGTCCATGGCCCGATGGATGAACCTACTAACTGCGTCGTCAGTCACGTCGGTTAGTTAATAGTGTATGATTGTATAACAAAGTCCCATGCACATTACCGATTTGCCAGATAATAAGTTCAAGGACTATGGTCAAGCGGGTTTTGATGCATGAAGAATATAGGGTGAATCAATATGTGAACGACGGTGACGTCCGAAAATGGCGCCTCACTCCGCGCCTTCACCAAAAACGAATGTAACTATATGTGTCTATAAAAATATGTTTTGCTATGTTATTTATCATGAAAAGATAAACCAGATCGAGTTTCTAGCTGGTTCTTCTCGATGACTGTGTTGTTTCCCGAAGTGGTAGTTCTGACGTTCATAAGTGCTTTCTCAGAGCCTAAATTGAATAAAGTGTTTTAATATGTCAACGATGGTGATGTCTGGAATTAACTCATCTCTGTGCATCCATTAAAAACGTTTGTGACATTTACCTAATAGCTATATATTTTGTATATTTGTTAGAAAGATAAACCAGATCGAGTTTCTTGCCGGTTCTTCTCGATGACTGTGTTGTTTTCCGAACCGGTTGTAGTGACGTTCATAAGTGCTTTCTCAGAGCCTAAATTGAATAAAGTGTTTTTGATTTGATTTATCTAGAAAAAAATGACTATTCCTGAGAGATAGATAAATTCGTCTTTTACGCGACCTAAACTGGGAGTAAAAGTCTCATCTGATATTAAGTCGGAATGTAGCCGAAGTTTGTCGATATTCTAAGCCTCGAAAGGAATTTGATTCTCAAACCTAAATACCAGAAGACACAACCAATCTCCTGGTGGCATTTCCAATTTTAGGGTGGTAGGTTGTCTGGTGAGAATTAGAAAAACCCTACTACTATGCTATAATTTCATCGTGACAGATTCCAGTGCACCATCACTGGACTTTAATTGTTTCAAGAAGTTCTAAGAGTAAGAACGAAAAAGTGGATATATCATAATATGTTGCATTTAATATATATAATGCCTAAATAAGGAGTACGCAGATGCTTTTATAACAAAAATAAAAAAAAATCAGACGTGTCACACCACATAACCTTTTACTTTTCATTAGCATGAGAAAATGGCTTCATATAATAATTAATTGAAGACTTGAGACACCCAAGCCAACCTCACCGGGGTGTAAGGGGTGTCGAATAACATATAAGACTTGAGACACCCAAGCCAACCTCACCTGCACATGGTGCACCCTGCTGAATAACAAACGAGGCAATGACGAAAGCGGAGTGGTAGGGTTCTACAGCCTGACTGGGTCGCAACAACCATGTATATGGCGAAAAAGCCCGTCATAGTGATTCGCTTCTGCGAGTCGCATTTCGGAATCAGCCTGTGCTTATCCGGCTTTTCGCAGGCCGGCATGACAGCGGCGACCGGTGATGGATAGTGTGTCACTTGGTGGTCACCGTTGTTTTTGGATTGTACTGTGCTGACCATCAGGCAAAGTGCAGTCATTTTGCCGTGCTAGAATAAAAAAAAATCCCACGCTTGTATTGTTATTTCAATTGTACGCTAAAATAAAGTCTAATCTCTTCTCCCTTGAGACGATGCTGCCGGGTTGCAGGTTAGTTTACGTTATTATTTGGGTCTTTGCTGTTTTATTTATTTAAAGGCAAGGCCACCCACCGCTGCACGCTTTTCTTTTCTTTAATTTCCTTTTTACTTTTACCGCACTCTCCTGGTGGGATCTATTTACAAGGTCCCATTAGCCCCTTCAACGGTATAAGCCCCCTCGAATTGCATATCGTGAAGAGATACGCAGATACGAGGGACTTTACCAAAGCAGTGAGACGAGATAGTGCTTTATTATTGAAATGTAATTAGTAATTAATATGTTGATTTACTTAATTGCCCTGCTTTGATATAAAAATTAAGACGGATTTTTCACTACCGCCTTGTCACACCGAAGGTTGATAGTTAATTTATGAATATTATGATATTCTTAGTTATAAGTTCAGCGAATAACTTATTTTATAGTAATATTAATAAAATAATCATAGTCCTTGACTTAAAGTATCTATTTAATTTGTAATTTGGTAGGTTCACTAATGTATCGTTTACATAATAGCAAAATAATTTGAATAATCATGTATATACTCACGAAATTATTTAACCTAATCACATTTTTTATATTAACCATTTTAAGTGTATAGAGTGGTCGTTATACGTAATTTGCTGAAATTTTTGCGAGCTATGTCCTACATTCCCTAATTCTCACATCGAAGTGATGTTATGACATATGTATATAATTTCTAATGAAAGGTTAAATATCCTATATGCATATGCACATCATCGCTTAGCACAGACATAACTCTTTGGGTCCTGAGTGAAACTCAGGGTTAGAAGACCAACTTCCTACAGCGCACGGGGCCTATTTGCTACACACACTTATTAAATTCTAAATTCTTATTTCTATCTTTTAGCATTTATATTATATGCTTGTTTCCTCTATGATTAATAACTATGTTTACGTGTGTGTTGCAAATAAATGTTTTTTCTTTCTTCTTTTCTATATTTGTCCTGCTGAGAGAATTGTCAATATGTTATGCCTCGCCGGTTTCTGTGTTAGTTAGATACGCCATGTTTCCTTACGATATCAGAATAATACTACTTATATCTGTCAAATGTATTGTATAATCGTCGACAATCTTTTTGGTCGTTCTGTATATAGCCGTAACTTCGAACTTAATAATATTGACAAGATTTTAATACAAATAATGTTATAAGAATGTAAAATTAGCATTTATTTATTATACACTTGTCTCAATGTTATATAAATATATATATATAGTATAATACATATGTATATTTAAATTTGTGTACTGAACACCTATATTCAGAGCGGTCATAAAGTTTGGGGAGGGCTTTATAGGCTTTTATATGTGACGTAACATGGATACAAGTGGGATATATTTTGCTATGATATCACTGTATAGTGTATATTGAAGTATATGAAGAGTAAGAATATAAATAATGATATTCTGTCAACGTAAGAAAATGGACGCTTTTAACTATAAAATAAAATGTATAAAAGTTAAAAAAAATAACTTCTTATTTAAAGTAAGTAGACGTAAAATAAGACTAATTAGTTTGTAAATTAAGAGTTAATTACATTAATTAAACAAAAAACGCTATTGAATGTGTTGTGTTGTACCTTGTTTTGTATATATATATAAAACTCAATATTTATTTATTTATTTATTTATTTTAGGGTCGTCAACATGACAATACATTAATATATTAAAAAAAAGTAGAACTATTGTAACACATTATAAATGTAGTCATATTTAAAGACAACCACGGCATGCTCCAACAATAAATTAAATATTAATAAAACAAAAGATTAAACTATTTTACATATAAAAAAAAAATTACATGATAATACAAAAACGAGAAGATTGAAACAGAAAGAGAAATATAGGAAATACTAAAAAAAAAAAATTATAACTGTGTCTTGTGAAGAGACTGATATGTCTCTATCGTTGTTTTGAAATGATTTCGTTTAGTTGAGAAAATGTCGCATGTTTTATGGAGTGAGTTATATGACCTAGATATTCTGTTGACTGGAGAGTAAAAGCCTAAATTAGTACATGTAATAGTAATAATTAATTAGTAATATTAATATTATTAGTAATTAGTTAATATCGCAAACACCGGCAGATGCGACCCTCTTTCTTTACACAGCAATATGGTAGTTCACATTCGGGATATTGCAAGACTCGAGACCGTGTTCCTATAGTAATGTTAGAGGTAGAAATCAATTGTATTTTCTAGTACTACAGTTTAAAGATTTACGGTAGGTAACGCACACAACATGATTGAGTAATCATGAGAAATACTAATATTATAAAGCTGCAGAGTTTGTTTGCTTGAACGCGCTAATTTAAAAAAAAATTCTTTCAGTGTTAGATAGCTCATTTATCAAGGAAGGATATAGGCTATATCATCACGCTAAGACCAACAGGAGCGGAGCACCAATGAAGAATGTTTCAAAATCGGGTATTTTTTTCCTTTCGAGGGCTTCCGCTGCCTGTTAGTGTTAGCTAAAAGCAACTATTTTCCTCGGACGAAGTCGCGGGTAGAAGCTAGTTCCTTGATATGAATAATTTATACCAGGTATATAAGATTTCATACTATGTTAGTATTCTAACTAAGATGACGGTGGTACCTTTCAAGCTTACGTTAGCAACCATATTAGTATTGAAGTTTATCGCAACTAATTAAATAAATATTTTTTGTCTTTTGATAGAAAGTAAATTCGGGATTTGATTACATTTCTGCCATAACGTACTATCAGCTAAGCTAGATAGTCGTATTTAGACAAACGAGTAACGCTTTTGTCTGGTTGTGGCGCAATTCACGTCTGGTATCGCAAGAATTATACCTTTTTGTATGAAGGTCATGGGTATATCGGCCCGGGTTTCGATATTATATTGGATAAGCAGAGCACCAATGAAGAATGTTTGCAAATCATTTTTTTCCGTTTTGAGAGCTTCCTCTGACTTCTACCTAACGTTTTAACATTTCACTCTTATTAATATAAGCATCATGTAGGTACCTAAAACCACTCCTTAACATATGTAGAATTTAAAAATATTTTAACTTTCTACGTAAACGCGGGTTAAAGTTAGGGTTAGCTCAAAGTAACTATTCAACGTGATTGAAATCGCGGACAGAAGCAAGTTCTTATTATTCTAATTAGAAATTATTCTTTTTGAAAAAAAAAAAAATATTCTTCGTATATCATTTATTCCTGTTTTTGTTTATATTAAAATCATTTAACGGACTAATAAATGTTAATTATACTTCCGGTACCAATACTTCCGTAATAGAAAACGACATATTGGATGTATAGAAATCAAGTAAAATATAAATTGTGAAGGTCAATCGTTACCGTAGATTTGTACTATAATCTGTTAATTGGAAAACAAACCGTATATATTTTAACTGAATCCATAGATAATAGTGGTGAATATTTCACTATAATCTTTAAACGAATTTAACCAGTCAGTCGACATAATTAACAAAAAACAATTATTGCCATTTACTTTTCACATTTTAATTACTTCATACTTTGTCATTTTTAATTTCATATGATTTCTTCATATATATAACTAGCGGGCCGTAACGTAACAACCCGAACGTTGTCTCGACGTGATAATAAAAAAAACCTTGACAAATTATACACCTTAACTTTCTTCATGAATCACTTTATCTACTAGTGAAGAAGTTACGCCAAAGAAGTATAACATCTAACGCGTGTACATACCCTTTTTTTTAAGAAAGGACAACTTCCGCCGGGCCTGCTAATTTTTATTTATATTGTCTCAAATAATAGGGAAATATGGAAATCTGAAGGTGTCATTTAACCAGCGACGAAACATTTGATAAAATAAGTACAAATAATTTTTAACAAACCGTGAAATTTTACATATGTCTAGTTTAGACGGTTGAGGTATTTTACGAGACTACACTATTATTATACTGTAGTATAATCTTAGTTATCAAGATTTGCGTAAGCCCTACCAAGCCCTGACGAGATTAAATCTCACACTTTATAACTGTAATAAAGTAAACTTTTATTAAAATACATATCGAATAATGTAAGAAAATATTACAATTCCATATTCGGAATTCGTAAAAATGATTTTATAGAGGACAATTCATTTGGACAATGGAAGCGGATGAAATATTATAATTAAAATTGCTAAAGTAAGCGAGATATGTTGATATTTTTGTATGACGTATCGTAAAGATCTTTTTATAAGTCCAACCTTTAGTGAATATTTCTAAAATACGAAAAATAGGTTATTTAATAATTCACTGAAAAAATAATTCGCATAACGCTGACAATAATATTTGTTTTCGGTCAAATGACATCGAACTCTTATGATTGATTTTTGGAAAAAATAAAACATACTAAAAAACGATATATAAACACTATTCATAATGGAAATAATAAGACGTGGTATATACGTACTTTTAATTAGTTTTTTTTTATATCATAGGAGGCAAACGAATAGGTGGGTCACCTGATGTTAAGTGATCACCACCGTCCATAGACACTAACAACACTGCGGGAGTCGCAAGTGCGTTACCACCCTTTAGGAGGGAGAGGAGAGGGGAGGGGAGGTGGGCCTATTCCACGCGGATGACGTCGCGCGCTGAAGCTAGTCTACACTAATATTATATAGAGGAAACGTATTTTTGTATGTTTATAACGTATAAACTCAAAAACTACTGGACGGATTTCGATAATTCGTTCACCGTTAGAATGCTATATTATCCCTGAGTAACATAGACTATATTTTTTTCTAGAAAAAAATAGGGATCCCTACTAAAATTTCAATAATCGCATGCGCTGCGGAAACTATGAATTATAGAACAAAAATATGTTCTAGAATATTAAAGAACATATTAATATCTATAAAAAACCTCGTGGTACCATATGTCCAGCTATTGTGATTATATTACTATAACTACATTTTTTACCGAAATACCTTAACAAAAACCATACCGTGCCTAAAATATCATGTTATTTATATCTCTATATTAATCTTTATCCAAATAAATTTAAGACAATTTTATTACCTGTAGAATTTTTTTTGAATTATTAAAATCGGTCATTGCATTCAAAAGATATTACGAGTTTAAAAATGTCAATCTAAACAAAATATGCCGCTCGCGTCGTTGCCGGGGTGTGCTGTAAGATTTTCGATTCTGGGTTGGGTCGTGGGTACAAGATTTTCAAGACTATGATCAGTTTTAGCCATATATGCTTAACCCAAATGTTTAAAACAATTGTCCATCGGTGCCAAGCCGGGACGGGCCGCTAGTAATAAATAAGTAATAGAATAGCTAAGTCTTGATCGCTTCATTATTGTACATAAGCAATCAGAAAGTATCTTTGTATAGGCTTACTAAAGAAAAACAAAGTTGCATACCAACAGTGTCAACCGCCGCGCGCCGTCAGGTTCAACCGACAACCAAGGACACCTTGTTTAATCCTTTTTGTTGTTTAAGTTGCTAATATTTCGCTCTCTCTATTACTAGTTTCAGATTCAACTTTTTAAGATACACCTCACGCAAATAAAATCATTGTTTTTGCTGAAGTGAGACGTGGTAGCTGCCAATCGGATGTATAATGATATATATGCAAAGTAACGACCACTATACTATTTAATGATGGATTTTCGCAAACTAATGTCTTCTTCAATCAAATAACCTATAAGAATTATTAGTTTTTTTTACTAAGAATTATTCATATTTTTAAATATAATTATCAATTTACGGCTTATTGTCTTTTCAGTGAATTGATTGGAAACGATTTATTTCAAGTACGGTTTATAAGAAATTTAGAGCAAGGAATTATGTGTAAAATAACAATCTTGCAAATTACATCCTTTTAAGTAGTGTTTATGAGGTAGGTACGGAATGACCTTGCTAGATGACAAAATATTGTCAAATCCAGAAATCGAGTTATCTACAGTTTTCCGTTTTATCTCAATAATATGTACAAATATATTATATATAAAGTTTTTTAATGGATGTACATAGATGAGCCCATTCCAGACATCACCATCGTTCACATATTGATAAACCCGCTTGACATGGCGCTTAAATTCGCAATGCGTGTTGCTGCATCCTAGGCAATAACCCAAGCCGAGGTTCGGCCACTTTGGCACCATTTAGTTTGTTGCAAAGCGGCTGAACACCATTAGCGCTCGTCCAATTAGTCTGGTGAAGCTGTGAAGACACATCAGACCAATACCGTATTGTTCGAAAACAAATTGTTCGTGTCTCATATCGTTTCACTCTTCCCTTACATTTCCCTTTTATACTTGGCTATGCACAGTATGCAGACGTAGCAGAGGACTTTGTTTTGTTATATGTAGTGATTATTATTAATAGTGTGAGTTGTATCAAGTGATAAAGCGTTGTAGGTTTTCAGTCTAGTAGTATTCTTATTATATTATTTATCGGACTGTTGATTGTTGCAATATCCACATTTGTAAATAAATGGACGAGTAGTCCTTGAACCATTGCATTCATTGATATTACAACCTTTTTATTATTTATATTAATTGTATCAATACAAATTTATAATTTAAGCGTTATAGTTCATTTGATTTTATATATAGTCGTTTGTTACTCGTTTCGTTATTTTATGTTTTTGTTTTACATATCGCTACACAATTCTTACTCGTTTCAACAAGATACTTCTTTGCTAGGTAATTCTTTTCTATGGTAATTATTCTAGCTATCGGTATTAATAAATGGTCGAATTAATTTTGCATGCACAAATGGTATATGTGATACGTCAAGAATATTTAGATTAACAATTTATTGCAATAAAATAAATGTTATGGCTTTCTTTGGAGGAGGCCTTCAACCGCAGAGGAGTTCTTGCAGATGCTTATTAACAAATAGTACTTTCCTTTAACAAAATAGTGTATTTATTCTGTGTAATTTGTAAATACATTTTTAGTTTTTATGTTCCTATTTTGTTCAAAGGTTGTTAAAACGCAAGAAACAAAAAGCATTTTTTTTATCATAGGAGGCAAACGGACAGGTGGTTCAACTGATGTTAAGTGATCACCATCGTCCATAGACACTTGCAACACTAGGGAAGTCTCAAGTGTGTTGCCAACCTGTCTTGCGGGAGAGGGGAAAGGGGGAGGGGAGGTGGGACCTCCGGCGCTCTTACTGACCGAACGAAACGCAACAATGTAAGCACTGTTATTTCACGTCGGTTTTCTGTGAGAGGTAGTAGTACCTCGGGCGAGCCGACCCATTCATGCTGAAACCATTAATAGCTTCAGCGTAACTCTTCCATCACCTACAGAAACAACACAACAGGAGCGGAGCACCAATGACGAATATTTCAAAATCGGGTATTTTTTCCTTTCAAGAGCTTTCGCTGCCTGTTAGTGTTAGCCCAAAGCAACTATTTCCCGCGGACGAAGTCGCGGGTATAAGCTAGTTCCTTGATATGAATAATTTGTACCAGATATATAAGATTTCATACTATGTTAGTATTCTAACTAAGATGACGGTGGTACCTTTCAAGCTTACGTTAGCAACCATATTAGTCTTGAAAATTTATCGCAACTGATTAAATAAATATTTTTTCTCTTTTGATAGAAAGTAAATTCGGGATTTGATTACATTTCTGCCATAACGTACTATCAGCTAAGCTCCTAAATAGTCGTATTTAGACAAACGAGTAACGATTTTGTCTGGTTGTGGCGCAATTCAAGCCTGGTATCGCAAGAATTATACCTTTTTGTATGAAGGTCATAGGTACATATCGGCCCGGGTTTCGATCGCTTACAAATTGCAACAGCTTTTACGTAATACATCCCCTGCGACAATTTGGTTTCACATTCAAAAGCCAGTCGAACAAGATGATCAAGATGCTTAGTTATATAACGATGACATGATTAATTTTAGTATATATTTATTGCATTCGTCTGTTATTTTTTCACTTATGCATGTGACATTTGATTGCGTTCAGTTTTCGGAATTATCATTAAGTATATAAATTAGAATATCACTAGTATTTAAATATTTATGAGCTGAAATAATTGAACATGTGAGTAAGGTCACGTCGCGTGGACTGGCCATTTACCACTTGGTGACGGAATTTATATATAATTATTTTATACCTAGCGGGCCCCGGACGTTGTCCCATCCTGATAATAAAAAAACCTTGATAAATGATATACCTAAACTTTCCGTATGGATTTATCTATGATGAAAACCGCATTAAAATCCGTTCAGTAGTTTTGAAGTTTATCGCGAACAGACAGACGGACGTGGCAGAGGACTTTGTTTTATAATGTACTTTTTTTTTACTCGAACTCACTACGTTATTGGTGTTACACTAATCACGTATAGGGTCGATGCAGTCAGGATTGCCAATAAATACTTCGTTGATACTGTCACTATTTATTTGGCCAGAGCTTCGCCTTACAATAACTTCCACATAGGAGTGCGCCCAGATCAGCGACATCTTGCCCTTTATATGCCCACCAATGTAGTCTCACACCGGGGTGAATAATGAACAGCCGATAACTTCCTTCCACCAATAGCGTTCGAGGTCATTAGTAACACCCCCGATAAAGTCAATAGCGCGGTATCGCAGGTCAATAGTGGTTCCCCGGGTGGCGTTGTAGTCTCGCCTCTCGGGTGTGTCACGGTACCGGACGTTTAACATTGGTCTAGTAAGGCCTTAACAGCTTCATCGGCTAAGTATACTATTATGTATATGCTATAATGTAGTCAAGAGGTAGTCACTAGGGATAACTAAACCCTGAAAAGTTTTAATTTTTCATTTTTTGACAATTTAAGGGACTTTTAATTAAAAATAAATATTAGAACCAAACCTTTTGAGATATTTTAATGAGACTTTCAGGATTTATTGTATAGTATTCCTACTTTTATACAATATTCAAAATTAAGTATTATTTATTTATGATTACATAGTATAAAACAAAGTTCTCTGCCACGACTGTCTGTCTATCTGTCTGTTCGCGATAAACTCAAAAACCACAGAACGGATTTTCACGCGGTCTTTACCAATAGATTAAATTATTCCCGAGGAATATATAATTCCTAAAAGTTTTTTTTTATTATCAGGGCGGGACAACGTCCTCCATACCCTATAGGTATGATATAATTAAATAAATTTTATGTTTACAAATGAGATTTTAAATGACTTCTCGGTACAATAAAGATTTTTTTTTCTTTGATCACATGCATAGAACATTTCAGTTCATTATTTTCAAAGAAATTTAACTGTTCTCTATTAGTTTAAGCACTATAATTTTTTTTATCACCGAGCGGTGAGCGTTGCCCGTATAGCGCGCTCCACACGCTTTAATTTCCTTAAGATATCTCGAAAGCTTTGGCTGAAATATATTTTTTATTGCCTTCATTCTTTTTTGGTTTTCTAACTATTGAAGAGCTTTAGTGTTATTTAAAAAAAAAAACAGAAACAGTTCTGTTTTCTCTATGATCGAAGTTCTACCACCGGACAAGCACTGGTAGCGAATAAAACTTCGTCTTATATTATTTAATTATAGTATAGCTGATAATCGCAATTTCGTCTGCGTTGTTTATTTTTTTAAATAATATTATCACTGGGCCGGTTGCCCGAATTCTCCACGGCAAGAACACATACAGCGCTGAATACGAAGTGATTATAAAGATTGAACTTATTGAAAGAACTTATAAAGATTGCTGTTTCTTAAAACCGTAATCAGTTTGTATTAAATGAAGGTATCGTGATATTATAATGTGATGATTAATAAGTGTTTAAGAAGTAAACAAAAAAATGATCGAGATTTATGTAGTATATTCGTGATGCGCGTTTAAATGTGAGACTTCCATTATTTTATTTGTATAAAATATTGAGATGGTAATACGATATATTCTATTCATTTTGTTTATTTATTAGGGACATCAATTGTGTATAATAATAAATTTTAATAAGAAAAACGACTCGGATACAAATTTAAAATTATATGTAAGCACAACAATTTTGGTAAAGAATATTTATATTTGATATGGGATAAGAATTCCGAACTATGTTCAATAAGAACATCGTTTGGTTATATTAAAATACAGAATGATATTAAAATTTAACTTACATATAATTAAGATAAAATATAATCAAATGATACAAAATAAATTAAATAAATACAGGAAATTATATAAATATATTTCCAATATACATTTATAAGATCAATAAACGGGGACTATTTAAATTCGATCAAAATTGAACAATAATTGGATGCTAGAGATTTTTTAAAGTATATTTCTCGTTAAGAATTTCAAAAATGATGCATCTCACTTGTCACATATTACTTATCATTATTTTTAATACTATATATATATTTTTTAACTTTAAACTGTAGAAACGGTTAGAAAGTTGAAGTTTCCTATACTAAAATTTATTTACTGTAATAGTATCTCAGATTTTATAGAATAGTACCTGGTACAAACATACAAGAGGTAGAGATGTAAGACGGGTTGCAAGACCATAAAGGTTTTAACCGACTATTGTGTTGAAGCATTTTGTTAAAAAAAAACATTCAGCTTAGCCCCTGAGAAGGCTCTTATGAACGGCAAAGCTACCGTCACTTCGGAAAAACAACCGTGTCATCGAGAAGAACCTTGAGAAGAATCGAGAAAAGACTTGGTTTATTTTTTCATGATACATATTTGTACGAAGATAGAGTTACACACATTTTTGGTGAATACATAGAGAGGGGCGTCAGTTCCAGACGTCACCATCATTCACATAGTGATCCTATTAGACATTAAGACCCGTTTGGCAAGGTGCTTGAACTCACTATCCGGCATATCGGTAACGTTCTTCGGGACTTTGTTATAAAACATAACACTAAAAAACTGTTATTGGTTCTAATGAGCTTGAAACATGGAATGAACAATTTGTTATTAGCTCTAGTATTTATATAATGTTGGTCTTTTAGTAAATCCAGCTTATCTAAGTTTTTGCTGACTTATGTTACATTATCAAGAATGTATTTTTATTTTTTATTGTAGCACGGCAAAATGACTGCACTGTGCCTGGTGGTAAACGTAGTACAATCCAAAAACAATGGCGACTACCGAGTGACACACTATCCATCGCCGGTCGCCGCTGTCATGCCGGCCTGCGAAAAGCTGGATATGCAATGGCTGATCCCGATACGCGGCCGGCAGAAGCAAATCACTATGACGGGCTTTTTCGCCATATACATGGTGGTTGCGACCCAGTCAAGCTGTAAAACGGCCCTACAACCTCGCTTTCACCATTGCCTCGTTCGTTATTCAGCAGGGTGAAGTGAGGTTGGCTTGGGGTCGGATCTAAGTGCCGCTCACTTTACACAGGTGTAGTACGGTCGATGGTGCTGTACGGGGCTCCTGTATGGAGCGAAGCCTTATCGCCAAAGAACGTCGCCGTGCTAAGGAAAGTGCAACGGATTATGGCTGTAAGAACTATCCGCGGCTATCGGACAGTCTCTCACGATGCTGCATATTTCCTAGCAAGTTCCCCTCCTTGGGAGTTAGTAGCTCTGTCCAGCGCCGTCATGTACTCATGGAGATCTGAGAGGATGACCAGAGACGTGAGAACTGCTCCCAGAAAATTCGAGGCTCAGAGGGCACACCTTCAGGAGGAGGTCCTACAGAGGTGGTCCGAAGATCTGGAGACACCCAGTGCAGGTTTCACGACCGTGGAAGCCATCCGCCCGAGGTTAAAGGAATGGGTAACCAGGCCACATGGTTCGCTGAAATTCCGCTTGACCCAAGTTTTGACAGGTCATGGGTTTTTCGGCGACTACTTATGCCGAATTGCCAGGCGTGAACCGACGACCAGATGTCACCATTGTGACTTATGTGACACTGATACAGCTATGCACACCCTACAGGAATGTCCAGCTTGGGAAGACCAACGTGCAGAGCTAGTCGCCGTGGTAGGACCAGACTTGTCCCTGCCATCGATAGTTTGTGCCCTGCTTAAGGACGAAATGTCATGGACGGCTATCCTGACGTTCTGTGAAAATGTTCTCCGTCAAAAAGAAGAGGCAAAACGGGCTCGAGAACGGTAGCCAACAGTCACCACTATGCGACGTGGCAGAGCGAGACGCAGAGGTAGGAGGGTTACCTCTGACCTTATGCCTCCCTAACATCTTCTGAGGTGAAGGTCGTGTGAGCCGCACCCGTTGCCGTTTAAAGGCCTGGAAGACAAGTACTTCTATTTCTTCACAGTCCTTTTTTTTGTCTTTGTGACGGTCAGTTTGGCGTCGATCTCGCGGATTCTTCCGGCAATTCCATCCGCCATATGTGGAGATCCGCGCTCGGTCGTTGGTTGACTCGTCTGGTCTTTTTTCACTTTGTCTTATATATATATATAGATATTTAGTTTTTTTATTTTTCCCTTCTTGGTTAAGGTACCGCTTAAGTTGTATCTTCCTTCCCTTGTTTCTTTCCGCTAAGTTGTGCCATCTTGTATCTGCTGTGACTCACTACTTGTCACAGCTGTGGTGTAAATTCCCGACAGTGGGTGGGGGCGCCCTATGTCATAATGGAATCCGTGGGAGAGAAGCACGGGCCACGGCCGCTGTTTCGGGAGGAAGCACGAGGGTGTAAGACATCTTCGAGACGTAGGTCGACCCACTGACCACCTGTAGGTGACCCGAGCGCGTGACCAGGGCGCGGAGAATGCTCGCGCAATCCAAACCCTGGTTACATTTCGCGCCGTGCGGCCGGTGGGGTTTTTAGCCGGTATGAGTCGCGACATAAACCTCCAGCTGTTGTCTCTGTCCCCAACGACAGCTGGAGGTGTATCCTGTGCAGGATTTTCCGCCCCCTAAAAAAAGGTGTCTCAAGACTTATGATGTTATTCGACAGAGAGAGTTAAGGTACCGAATTTCTGAAATTTCGTATTTAATGATTCGCGAGGATATTATAAATATTTACCTATGGGCTGGTTTAGCCTGGTGAAAAGTAATTCATTTACATATATAAATTTTAAAAAATGTGTATCAAATGACTGAGTTATATACTACTGTAACTTACTCGTAGATTTAACCCGGGTAGTTACATGGGTAACTGCTACAATCTATCTGCAACAACAGCATCAGCACAGATCCTCATAGAACCGAAGACAGATTTAATAGATGGAACTCTGTAGAAAGAATGTATGGACACACCAGCCTCACCAATAATAAGAAGAGAGAGAGAGAGATGACGATGAAATTTTACACACGACAATTTACTTTCGTAATTCCAAACGAATCGTAGCTTCTATTATGGAAGCTAAATCTATACTAATATTATAAAGAGGTAAAATTTGTAAGGTTGTAGGGGGTAATCTCAGGAACTACTGGTCAGATTTGAAAAAGTTTTTTAGTGTTAGAGAGTTCATTTATCGAGGAAGGCTGTAGGATATCATGACGATAAGACCAATAGGAGCGGAGCACTAATGAAGAATGTTTCAAAATCGGGGGTTTCTTTTCCTTATGAGAGTTTCCGCTGCATGTTATTTCGTTAAGTGATGTTTATTGGTCACATTATCAAAAACAATTATGAATTCTTATTAATATATAATGATATAATACCTGAGCCACAGCAACGTGTGGACGGGTTAGCTAGTAGTTACAATAAAATACATACGTAAACGTTTAACATCGAGACACGGAACTTTAACTGTTCACACAAAAGTCATGTGCACGGATTGCACCAGCGAGGGCTCACTTCGATATTAGGATTTGCAACCAGCATGGATAATCTATAAGTCTTGGATACCACAAGCTAATTATATCTACGTCTTTATTTTCATAATTTTACAGTTTACATATTTATACTTACAAAAAAAAAAATACAACCAAGAATTACTGAACGTGAGGACAAAAAAAGTAGTTAACCAGTATCTGTTAACCGTTAACGCTTCGTAACGATTTTATTATGTTTGCATACATTTTAAGTCTTACATATTTAACTTTATTGTATGGGGTATTAGAGTTCTTTTCCGGTGGACATAAAGAATATGTTTTGTTTTTATAATAAAAGTATGTATATTACATTTGGCTTGGCTTGGCTGGCTCTAATTAAA
The DNA here is from genome assembly GCA_015888305.1 of Antheraea pernyi. NCBI lineage: Eukaryota > Metazoa > Arthropoda > Insecta > Lepidoptera > Saturniidae > Antheraea > Antheraea pernyi. The sequence goes on from MU159975.1 coordinate 95,663, forward strand.
TCTAACATAGGTCATGATGAATGAAGTCATTAGAAAATTTGGTAAATCTGTTATATAAAATCGATTTAAGTGAATATAAAATAAAGCTAAAGTATCTGTTGTTTTTCCGAGTTTCGATAAGGTTTCGATTGTTTGATAGAATACTCTTCGAAGAATTATCTAGGTTGCTATATAATTTCGCTTTTCCATACGGATCAAGCAGAAATGAGAATAAAATTCTGAGGTCACATAATTGGTAAAGAGGAAGGAAATAGCATCGGGTATTGTAGTGGTAATTGAGGCACTGTGAAATTGTCAGTCAGTAACGCTCGAATCGGGTGTGGGTGTGGAGCTTGCTAATGCAACCCCGAGACACCCCCATGGTGCGGCATAGGTTACCGTGGAGTTTTTTAGTCGATTAGAGGTCGACTCAACTCAGGTCCTCCCCTGGGGACCTGGCAATGTCTGAGCAAGAGGGTTCTCCACGTAAAAAAAAGGCTGACAACGCATTTACGAATCCTTTGGTGTTGTAAGTGTCTATGGACGGCAGTGATCAATTCACATCAGGTGACCCGCCTGTCCGTTTGCCTCCTAAGATATAAAAAATAGGAGATACACGCACGAATAGATTTAGATAGACTCCTCCTAACAATGGTAAATAAAACAAGTAGTTCCATTAAAACAATAAATCCTTTTTCAGAGAACCGTGTTACGAACACTAATTAGTGCTTGATAAAAGGTTTTCTCGTGTAACATTTCCTAAATATTATGTACCACAAAATGGACTAGTAATTTATGCCTACTTTGAGAAACACTGGATTAGTATTGACACAAAGATGCAAGTTGAACCTGTTCTTCGGGAACAGTACTTTTTTTTTAATGAAAAATACATTCCTCTTTTGTACCGGTGACAATGTATGCAAAATTTCAGGGTGGTTGATTGGCTAGTTAATGCGTCTTAACAAACAGGTAAAAGCATTATTTTTCTTCGAACTGACTACACTGTTAGACTGGCTAGGCCTTTACAGTTTCATCGGACTACTAAGGCGAGCGCTTAAGGCACTCAGCCGTTTTTATTCAGACAACCAGTTCAAGGGTGCGCGGCACACCTCAGCTTGGGCTGTTGTCGATACCGCGGATCTGACATAGCTAAACTATTTTAAGCTATCTAGCTTACATGCATATCGGATGTGAAAACGAACTAAGCTAAGCTAAGCTAAGCTTAGTTCGAATAAAAGAAAAAATAAAACCCTTCCACCATGCGTGTAATGTGTGTATATATGTGAGGTGATCTGATGTGTGTACAAGTGATGTAGGTGAGTCATTGTATCGCGTTAGTTATAGCACGAGGGTTCCATCCAGGGACGACCTAGGTTCGATATGCTACCGGAAGGAACGCGACGTACGTGCGGGATCGAATGTGGGGCCCTTCTTCACGGTGCCGTAAAGGAGAGTTTCGCGATCGTGGGCGCAAGCACGCATCTTAAAAGCAATACGCATCAACCAATTAGACATAACAAAGTTACCATTCCTAATAATCGATCGGTTTAGGTAAAGATAGATTTATTGGGCAGTTTTAACAATAAGATAAACTCACATTTATGATATTAGTGAGAATTAGACTATTTGAATTTGTTTTTACGTAATGGTTGTAAAATAAAATTTGATTTATATTATGTACGTTGAAACGTATTATCTAATTGATTGTTTACTGTCCCATTATTATGGTAATTTAGGCAAAAAAAATGTTTTTTATCATTTTGAATAATTTAAAAATATTCGTGATGAGTTAATATACTTAATATGTCACGGCAATCGAATGACCTCCCATGTCTTCCTATACAACTCGTATCCTCTTGTGGTTGATAATAATCATTATATTTTATTAATAAAGGTCGAGCGCACCATGATTTTGATATAAAAACATAACAAAAACATCTAAATATAGGTTGTTACTATACGTAGAACTCTAAGGTACGAGGAAACTACACACCATGTATACGATTTTACAAATTAAAACTAACAATAGTCTCCTTGAATGTGTGTAATATTTTCAAATCTCATCTTTGCCTAGCAGAAGGTAATATTATATAATCTAACTAGCGGGCACGGCAGACTTTGTCTCGCCCTGATTATAAAAAAAATCCTTGACAAATTATATACTAAAAGCTTCCCTGTGAATCAATTTATCGACTGGTGAAAACAGCATAAAAATCCGTTCAGTAGTTTTTGAGGTTATCGCGAACAGACAGACAGACGCGGTAGTGGACATTGTTTTATACTATGTAATGATTATATACTGTTACCAACTACTATACATGCTTATATTTCAACGCATAGTCTAGAAATACAGGTTACCACTCTTATACTATATATTTAAGTTATCATACTCGTATATGATTGTGCATTCATATAAATTGAGATAGTATAACAGACAAAAAAACTGTTAATAGTAACTGTAAGTATGTCAACTCTTATTATATGTAATATTTGCCTTGTAAATAGATAAATAAATAAACAAGAACAAGTTAGTATATATCAAGCAGAAAAAGTAAAAACAAATTGTAATCTAAATCGTAAACTTGTTGGGAAGTCTATCTAGCGATTTCTTTATATGAATAAAAATTAAATGCCGAATCAAGCGTATAACTATGTACTGATACTAATATATATTATACTTAGTTTATCCTTATTATCCTTGAGCGATCAGCCACAACTTATTTTTAAATATAGGAAACCTTAAGTTCCGAGTAGTGTTACATGTACTTAGAACGCTTGCTGTGAATACAGAGTCGAGTCTGTGACAAAGTGTAAGTGCCAAGTGTGAAAGGTGATTAATAAGAGCTTCTTAAATTTAAATGACTGATTTTTATATATATTCTGTAAAATATCACTCAAAAGTAGTATCCAGTATCGCAAGACACTTTCCGATGACCACAACTTCTGCCAGACGCTTTAAAGAAAACAGAAAAATGAGTGAACTTTACTTATATTTAATTACTTGATTTTTAAATATGTTCTTAAATATGATATTTTAACGGTGGTAGAGCTACGCTGAAGCTATTAATGGTTTCAGCATGAATGGGTCGGCTCGCCCGGGTTGGTACCACCCTCTCACAGAAAACCGACGTGAAGTAACAGTGCTTGCATTGTTGCGTTTCGTTCGGTCAGTGAGAGCGCCGGAAGCCCACCTCCCGTCTCCTTCCTCCTTCCTTTACTCCCCCTCTCTCACAAGACAGGTTGGCAACGCACTAGCGACTCCCCTGGTGTTGAAAATGTCTATGGACGGTGGTGATCACTTAACATCAGGTGACCCACCTGTCCGTTTGCATCCTGATATAAAAAAATCACATAACTATTACAATGTTATACGTGTCTCAACATGATGTTTTCCTTCGCCAAATGCTCCGACTGAGTTAGTAGGATTCGAACCTACGCCCATCGACACGGTGTTCGAACACGCTACCAAGTAAGCCATCCTCGCTTCAAAACACTTAAATAATATTAAAACTTAAATAACAATTTATGGTTTCAAACGCGATCACTAGTATATAATTCTTTTGTTTGTGTGTGTTTGAGAACGCCCCTAGAAGCTTTAGAGTCATAACAGGATCCGGTAAGTGCCGTTGCCATTTGATAGGAGTTTATTTTTTATTTTCAAGGTCAGGACAACGTCCGCCGAGCCCGCTCGTCTTCTATACATATAATAAAAATATACTTGTAATTAATGTGTCTGTACTTTTTAGATTATTGTAAAAAATGTT
>MU159976.1:0-14442 GCA_015888305.1 Antheraea pernyi
GTCGGACTGCTGCCGTACGGTTGATACACCGATCTGTGAGCGGGTGTCGTACGATAGCAGTACCACTTAAAACGTCTAATTAGAAGTGCGATGCGGTTACAGTCCGATTGTATTTTAGTGATGTCCACCAATACTACTTGCCTTCTGTCGAGCCATGGATTCAGACGAGATAGGGCTATTGTTGGTTCTGGAGTTATTGAAAAAAAATTACAGAAATAAATGATTACCTGGATAATTCTTTTCGTTCGTATTTTTATTTTTAAAATCTGTATTAACTTTTTATATATGTCTTCGCAAGTCTTTTACTCTGTATAAGATTAAAATAATCATCATATTTTGAGTTTCATACAGTGGGCCGGACCTGCAATTCGTCTATAATTTATTTTATTTTTGTGCCATCCATAGTTAGAAAGTAGGCGAAGTTATTTATTTTACAACATGCAAAACTCGATGAGCCCTCCTCACTAGCAAATCAAAAACGAGGCCCATCGCGTTCGCGGTGTTGCCGTCCTGCCAACGGACGTACGCCGGACTGCTATCGTCTGTTCTCAGTTCCACCGATCATGTATGAAAAACATAACCGGCCGTGTGCCGTGCGCTAACCGCCTTGCTCTCGTGCGACGGCAGGCCGATACCAACCGGTTAAATAGAAAGCGCCTTTACACTGAAAGTTAACATTTCTGGAAGTCTCGTATTTTTCTGAGAGATTTTGTATCTACAGTGAACTAGCTTAGCTATCTAACATACATATAAATAATAATAATAACAATAAAAAAATCATTTATTAAATCTAAACTATTTATTAAAATATTTAACTATTTGATAAGGCAAACATCATAAGTCCGAAATATCCGACAGATCCATAGATTTCAAATAAATTCACTGTTGAAACGGCAGCTGACGAGTCCGCAACAAGTTTTTTTCTGAATCCACGAGACTGCCGGTATCTTCTTTTAAAGAGATGCCACGAGCGAAAGCTGATATGAGTCCTAAAGCTGCTGCTGGCCTGTCTGCCGGCACCATGTGACCAGCGCCTCGAACCATAACCTCAGTTAGGTTAGCAGCAATTTTATAATACCTGTACAAAGAAAATAATTAAAAATGTATTCTATTCATCTATTGTGACTGAGAGAAAGTGACAGTATAGAACTGAAAAGGGCAAAGAGAAGGAATGATAGATATATTTTATAAATTAACTCATAGTCGCGTATGGACCTTATAATAATGAAGGAATTCTTCGGAGTGATGGAATTTAGAGGTTTGGTCTAGTTATACTTGTACCTAGCTAATATCTGCTTTGTGTATGTGTAATCTATACTAATTACTAATAATATAATAATAATATTATAAAGAGGTAAAGTTTGTGAATTTGTGACGTTGTAGGGGGTAATCTCAGGAACTACTGGTCCGATTTGAAAAAATCTTTCATCATCATATATCATCACGCTAAAACCAATAGGAGTGAAGCACGAATGAAGAATGTTTCAAAATCGGGGTTTTTTTTTCCTGTTGAGAGCTTCCGCTGCGTGTTAGCTTTAGTTAAAGTGATAAAGTAATTCATGAGGAATATAATATGTCAATGATTTTTTTTATAATCAGGGCGGTACTACGTCTGACGGACCCGCTAGTATATAATATAAAATAAAACTATACAATAAGTCTAAAATAAAACTATATAATAAGAAAAAAAACAGGTTTTTACATTTCACCCCTCTCAAGTTTTGTAGAAGAAAAGTATGCTTTTTTACCTGTTATATAATTTTAAACATCGCACAATTTACTTATTAAAATAATGGCTTTAATGAAATCAATATTGTAGAATATTTGTCGTTTAAAATGATCTAGTGGTCCTCGGAGCTACTTACCCAGCTAATTCTTTATCGTGGTACCAAGGTTGACGTCTTACTTTCGCGAAATCCGCAGAACCAGAAAACGATAGTGAGTTGTAGGTGTTGACTGATGGGTGATAAGCCACAATGATATCCAGATGACCGCTAGGAAATTATTTAATTTTATTAACAGGCGTATCATAACGAACTTATAAAGGAGACTCTGAACCGACGGCTCGCTACCTACGTATTTCAGAAGTGCAGAGTTATAGGCGAAATAGTTAAATATCGACTTCAAAATTCGGATTATGTACCAACAAAGTCGTAGCGTAAACTAAAAGGAGCACTTTTCTTTATAGACTTATTCAAAGGAAGATTTTAATAATACGCAGATAGAGCACATTAATTAGTATTGCCAACTTGAAACCGATATTTAACTATCGCTGATATCGCTTTGCTCTTTCGATATATGTGATTAGGGTGAAGAACTATTTGAACGATTATTTTTACCTTTTCTTATATTGTATTATCAGTCTCGGAGTGTAGTATAAAATCAATTGCCGAATATAGGTAAGCGCATCATTTCAGAACGGCGTCATGTATTTGACCAATTCTTTTTTTGATGTTATTGTAATTATTTTGGCAAGAATTATATAAAAGAAAACGTTTGAAAAAGTGAACAATTTGGGTTGATTTGAGGTTGAGTGAGACAGAAGACAGTAGTGAGATCTTAAAAAATATTGACAGAATTGACGGTCAATTGCCATTTTATTTAATTACATGATTATAATATATATTTACGTAAAATACTAATCCTAAACTAATCCCTTACGTTAAGATTATCCTCTAACTACTTCCTAAAAAACTTACTTGTAAAGCATAACTTTATAGTTCTCAAGGAGTTCCTCGAGCCACATTTTGGAGCTGCCCATAAAATCTGGTACCAATCGCCTGTAGACGACGCCTATCGACGTGAAATTCGTGTTACCAACGTGTAATGCTCGTCGTACTTCGTCTCGTTGAATGAAGTCCATGTAAGCCCCATCGAGATTGATATCGTCTCTAAGATAGTTGTACAAATTCGACAGATGTGACTGTGATATAAACAATTGCAGGAGGTAGTTGTAATACTGAAAAATAAAAGGTATTAACAATTATATTATTAAGAGCATCGCCAGCGATAAATAGTAACCGAGTAATCGAATCAACGTCGCGATAAGGAGCGCCCTTCGCTGCCTACTGGTAACCAGTATCATATATATTAATACGTGAAGCCTAAACTTTGTATCCCTTTTTAACGAAATTGGGCGAACGGTTGAACGTGAAATTTGGCATAGTTAAAGTTTATACGGAGAAGTGCAGAAAGCTATTTATTTTATATAAATGCATTAGAAGTACATTAAATTAATTAAAATATGCATTACTCACACTACTGCTTCAATTTTACACAACATATACACACATGTAAATAAAAAAGACATTTTGACATCTGTCAATAAAGGCCTTTAAAAAAGGCTGTGAAGGAGGTTGCTATGCTCGACTGTATGTATTATTTTACTCTTACGTTCCAATTACCCTTTTTCATTCTACATTCAACAATGATATTAACCCTAATAAAATTCAAACTTAAAAAAATCAATGAACTATGGTCGAATGTCGACCACTGGGCGCCCACTAGTATTATTTATATTGCTATACACAATGATATTATAACTAAAAAGCTGTAGATACGTCATAAGCGCTTCGACAGCGGCTTGTTCAAACTTGGCTAAATGGCGTATTCTTGACGGCTACCCCGTCAATCTACCCGTATCTAAGCAAAATATAACTTTCTTTTTCCCCACCGACGTTGAGAATATGCCATCTTACTTCCACATTTTATCTAAGACCACGCGTTACAATATTACTTTACGTATGTGTGCGTTACCGTACTATTTGTTTTGACGAATTATCATGTAGGTAACGTATCTACAGCGTTTTAGTTTTAATATTATTGGCTATATTCACACATTCTTTTTAATTCTGAATAGCGTATGTACCCTTTTTAATAATTGGCTGATTAAAGACAAGCTGATTAAAGTATTTTTGACATTATAAGCTGGATTTTGAAAGTGCATCTAACAAAATACCCCTAGGTGCTTGGCGAGATATTCTCAAAACTAAAGTAAGCTAACTAGCCGATCATTAGTACGCCTGTTTGTTGTTATTTATTTTTATTTATTGTAATAAATATATGAATTAAACAAAAACGTTTTGTGTAAATATTATCCTGGTTTAAATATGCATAATTAAAAAAAAAGTTGGATTCCTAATTTTCAATCAAACGACAATGCACTCATTAAATCCATGGGAACTACGAACCGCAGTATCGTTTGTTTACTACTAATTTATAAACATGTGCTCAGCATGGAAGTAGAACGGATTTTACATTATATATTCTTTAAATTACGTGACTCTAATTCAATATAAGTCGTGGCACGGTATATTTCCAATATGAATGCTACCAACGTAAACTGTCAAGGTCATAATTGTGATGCCGGATTCAATACCGATTACAATTTTAAATGAACGCTTCTAAATATATTAGATTACTGTTTAATATGTGACTCATAATACCTAGGAGGTTGTCGATTTGTTTAAATTTACAGATTTAAATAGTTATCAGTCAGATTTGAAAGATTCTCTCTTTATTATATAGTTTACTAGCGGGACCGGCAGACGTTGTCCCGCCCTGATTATATAAAACAATCCGTGACAAATTATACACCAAAACGTTCCTCATGAATCACTTTATCCACTGGCGAAAACCGCTTGAAAAAAATGATTAATTACTAAAATGACTATTAAAAAATAGGGGTTAGTGTTAGAAGGGTGAAAATTTAGGGTTGTGTGTATTTTTAATGCCTCATTATAACAATATAAAAATAAAAAAAAATCCAAAAAATAAAAAATAAATTGTTAGGGGTGGACAACCCTTATCACTTAGGGGTATGAAAAATAGATAGTAGCCGATTCTCAGACCTACTGAATATGCATATAAAATTTCATAAAAATCGGTCAAACCGTTTCAGAGGAGTATGGTAACTAACATTGTGACACGAGAATTTTATATATAAGATTTATTCAAGAATGGTATATGCTAATTAATATTATGTTAAGACCTCCGTGTAGGTCTAAAAGTACGGTAAGCTTGAACTAAGTACTAGTGTGGGCGGGACGTATGGCGTAGGCGGAGGTTAAGGGCAGCGAACAGGAAAAATTAAACGCAAATGTGATTTCGGAATACATTTGTTGATTATACAGGTTGATACATGTTTTTCATAAAATACGATGTAATGTAACTAAAATGTATGACAACTGGAACTGGAAAGACAATAATATGTATTGGTCTTCTAGGCGCCTTGTAATTTAGTTTTATCTTTAAGCAGATGTTCCGGAACCGTGAGCTTGCAATTTCAGTTTAATTTGCAATTTCATTACATTTTAATATTTTTTTTCTTTACTTAGGTTCGAATCTTTCAATGAGCTTACAATTTTGATGAACAAAAACGCCACAAAGCTACCACCATATTCCAGTTGAAAATTTGTAACCAGACTCATACAGATATGTTCCGGTAATTAAATTAAGTAACATCTAAGTTGTAAGTAATTAACTTTCAATCTAATTTATATAGATTAAAAAAATACTCACAGCATAAGCCTTCAGCATTTCCCCGTTGTTTATGAACTGGACGATAGCGATTTCTAGTTGGTCCATTGAGTCAGCTATGTTGTCGTCGACGAGACCTACTTCACGTACGAAGTGGCTGTACCTCTGCATTGTTACAGGGTCGATGAACCCATTGCCAATAGCCAAACCCTGGAACAAAGAACATATATATACACTTATAGATACATAAATTTCTCATTTAGACTTTTTAAGCACAGTGAGATGATAATTCTGCCACCATAAGGAAAAGTTATGTATTTTTACTTTATTTTTTTTTTTACCTTGCCCAGTATGTTATGTTAAACTAGCTGTGCCCCAGACTTCGTTCGCGTGTAACCGTATGTAAGAAAACAGTAATTAATAAAATCTTCTGAATGTATCGTCTTTTTTTTATATCACCTTTTTTTTATATAATCTGATGTTAAATGATAAACGCCGTCCATAGACACTAGCAACACCAGGGGAGTCGCAAGTGCATTGCCAGCCTGTGTATGAGGGGAGGGGGTTTCCTGCGGTGCTCTTACTGACCGACTGTAACGTAACAATGCAAGCACTGGTAGTTTACGTCGGTGTTTCTGTGACAGGGTGTTGCTACCCCGTGTGAGCCGTCACATTCTTGCTGAAACCAGTAATAGCTTCAGCGTGACTCTACCACCTAAACGAATTTATCTATATCTACAGGTCGCGTCGTCATTAAAATTACAATAAAGTTTGATACACCTAATCCAATTTTAATGAAACAAATGTGACTCGTGGATATACTGAATATGCTCTATGATTTTCTTGAAAAGGTTTTATCATGAACTCAGTAGGTACTTTAGCGTGGTGCACCCTGCTGAATAACGAACGAGGCAATGGCGAAAGCGCGGTTGTAGGGTTTTACAGCCTGACTGGGTCGCAACCACCATGTATATGGCGAAAAAGCCATATACGCCATATATGCGGGTCGCGTTTCGGGATCAGCCTGTGCGTATCCAGCTTTTCGCAGGCCGGCATGACATGGATAGTGTGTCACTCGGTGGTCGCCATTATTTTTGGATTGTACTGTGCTTACCACCAGGCATAGTGCAGTCATTTTGCCGTGCTACTATAAAAAAAAAGTGATGTGTATTTATACAAACAGACCGACAGACAGACATTTTTTAAAATGATTGAAATGTATTTTATTACTTAGGTATTCCTAGACACTTGCATCATTTTTTTTGCACATCTACAAAGTACGGACACTTTAGATTTACACTGTTATTATATTTATAGGTTAGTAATCCATGTATGCCGTGATCATCTTTAAATGCTACAGTTACAGGGTAGGCTTAATTAATAGCCATACGATTAAATAAAATTAGTTTGCTTTTTTTTAAGACCAGAACCCTAGTAACAATAATTAACTATTAATATTTAGCGTGTCTGTGTGTCTGTTGAGAGTTCAGTTAGTTTAAGAACAAATGTTGGTTATTTTCATTTATTTAACTAATTAGCTTCGGCCGCGTAGAATAGATACATTAGGATAAGGCTAAAAAGCAGCGGAAATTAAAACAAAAAATTGAAATATTCTTCATTGGTGCCCCGCTCCTATTGGTCTTAGCGTGATATATACATAGCCTTCCTCGATAAATGAGTTATATAACATTCAAGGAATTTTTCAAATCGGACCAGTACTTCCTGATATTAGCGCTTTCAACCAAACTTTTCAACTTTATAATTTTACTATAAATAATATAGATAACATGTTAAATGGAGCCAAAGGCAAAATGCTTAGTAATTATTGTTGATTTACGTGAAGATTGATGGGTTCATCCTCATGCCTGTGCCAGTGTATTTGAACACCTAACGATGGAATGTGCTTCCCGGCGTACGATTCACCGGCTATTGTTAACGGCGCCTTACGGAGTTCAGGGAACATTGTCAAAAACTGCTGCAATGCGTTGTAAAGGTTCTCTCCGATCTGAAAAAAGACTAAATTAATTAACAAAGCTGATGTTTACGCTTAAAATTAATGTTATCGACTTATTAATCGCTACGTGCGTTTAAAAAATTGATTAAATCTTTAATCCCTTTCCTTTTAGTAAAATGTTAAAACAATTCACTTGGATAGGGGTAAAACTTGTATAATAATTTTTTAATTGCACGCAACTTTAATTCCACGATATTTTCTAGATGATCATGTAAAAGTTATTTTTTATTAAAAGCTGAATTTAATTAGAGTACTTAATTAGATAAGCACGTGACACAAATAACCAACATTTTTGCAATATAATATAAAAAAAGATAAAAATGATTATTGTGGGTTGTCCTTGGGAGTTCACCCAGGACTTTTAAGTTGTAATTCTGTAATACATTATATTTATGTATGTTATTAAAGACCTAACCTGCATTTTCAATTTAAACGACAAAAACCTTCTTGTTACGGTTTATAATTTCTCTTTTTGTCTATTATATATAAATTTAATACACATAAACCTTCCAGAAGTAATTATGTAAAGTACAGAGAAAATTGTATGAAAATTCGCTGCGTGGATTAGAAGAACTAAGAAAGAAAGAGGAAGAATTGGTATGCAACGGTTGCTCCTTTAGACAGTATTGTTTATATAAGATTAGCCTCTGCCCGCGACTTCGTTCGCGTGGAATATTTACTTTGGGCTAACGCTAACACGCAGCGGAAGCTCTCAAGAGGAAAAAATACCCGATTTTGAAACATTCTTCATTGGTGCTCCGCTTCTATTGATCTTAGCGTGATGCTATATAGCCTATAATCGAAAACGAGCTTATATAACGCTGAAAGAATTTTTCACAAACTCACAAACTTTACCTCTTTATAATATTAGTATAGATGTATTCCGATTTAAACGCCAAAAAAAATCGATATTTGTATATTTTTTCAAATGACGTTGTTGTTAGAATAATACTCAAACCGTTTGGTATTCCTAAATTATTTTCCTTCACCCAGTAAAAAGTGTTACAAGGTTCTCTTATCTATATTAAAAAGGTTCTATACCGTCGTCTGATTTGTGGCATATCCTCTGTCGTCGTCCGTGAAACTGAATCCTGTTCCAACGGGATTGTCGATAAACAATAGCGAATGATTTTTACCCCAAGAATATCTGATTTCTGAAATATAATATTTCTAGTATTTAGATTATGCCGGTCTTTAACTAAAAGACCAAGAGGAAAAAATACCCGATTTTGAAACATTCTTCATTGGTGCTCCGCTTCTATTGATCTTAGCGTGATGCTATATAGCCTATAATCGAAAACGAGCTTATATAACGCTGAAAGAATTTTTCACAAACTCACAAACTTTACCTCTTTATAATATTAGTATAGATGTATTCCGATTTAAACGCCAAAAAAAATCGATATTTGTATATTTTTTCAAATGACGTTGTTGTTAGAATAATACTCAAACCGTTTGGTATTCCTAAATTATTTTCCTTCACCCAGTAAAAAGTGTTACAAGGTTCTCTTATCTATATTAAAAAGGTTCTATACCGTCGTCTGATTTGTGGCATATCCTCTGTCGTCGTCCGTGAAACTGAATCCTGTTCCAACGGGATTGTCGATAAACAATAGCGAATGATTTTTACCCCAAGAATATCTGATTTCTGAAATATAATATTGATATTATACATCGTTTTTTTATGTCATAGCAGGCAAACGAACAGGTGGGTCACCTGATGGTAAGTGACCACAACCGTCCATAGACACTAACAACAGGGGAGTCGAAAGTGCGTTGCCAGCATGTGGTTAGAGGGAAGGGAGTGGAGAGGAGAGGGAAAGGGAGGTGGGCCTTCGGCACTCTCACTGACAGAACGAAACGCAATAATGCAAGCACTGTTACTTCACGTCGGTTTTCTATGAGAGGGTGGAGAGGAGAGGGAGGGAGGAGTTCTACAAGTTCGTTTACCAGTGATAACAAAAAGAAAATTTAGCCGAAAGTACCCATTACTTTTTTTATTTTCTCGTTAGTCTCTTGAAGTGTCTAGTCCAGAGGTTCCTAAACTTTAAAGATAATGGAAAACCAACCAAATAGCTTTTATTTTATGGAACCCCATATCAAATGATTACAAATCAACACCGAAATTTATATAATAACATTTAAAAAAAATGTATAATATAATTGAAACACATTATTTTTAACTTAAATTTGTAACCGTGGGATTATTTAATAACTAATAATATATAATTTAGGCGGAACCCTGATGACTATTCTGCGGAACCCAGTTTGGGAATCCCTGGTCTAGACAGATTGAAATGATTTCAAACAATAATAGTTAAAAGATTTATGAATGTATTTCAGGCATTTTGCAATTTCTTAGTTATTTCCTTTAGACGAATTTACTTTAATTTACAACTATACATGATAGTTATGGATAAATTACCTGATTGTAAGTCACTTATACTAAAAGTAAATATAATAACTATTACATATTATAAAACAAAGCCCCGCGTCTGTCTGTTTTTTTTTATAGTAGCACGGCATAATGACTGCACTGTGCCTGATGGTAAGCACAGTACAATCCAAAAACAATGGCGACCACCGAGTGACACACTATCCATCACCGGTCACCGCTGTCATGTCGGCCTGCGAAAAACTGGATATGCACAGGCTGATCCCGAAACGCGACCCGCAGAAGCGAATCTCTATGACGGGCTTTTTTGCCATATACATGGTGATTGCGACCCAGTCAGGCTCTAAAACCGTACGACCTCGCTTTCGCCATTGCCTCGTTCGTTATTCAGCAGGGTGCACCACGTGCAGGTGAGGTTGGCTTGGATGTCTCAAGTCATAAATGTTATTCGACACCCCTTACACCAACCCCAAATTCTGTCTGTCTGTTCGCGATAAACTCAAAAACTACTAAAGCGGTTTTTATGCGGTTTTCACCTGTAGATAAAGTGATTAATGAAGAAGGTTTAGGTATACAATTTGTCAAGGAAGTTTATATTATCAGGGCGGGACAACGTCCGCCAGTTCCGCCAGTAGTATATAAAAAAATCCGAAATATTGTAACGAATAAATAATTCAAAGCAGTTATAGATTTTTTAAGGTTGATTTAATGACTGACCGTTTAGATTGTTGTCATCGCTGACGAAGAACGGTCCTATTTCAGTAAATAATCCATACAGTGACGACGCTCCAGGTCCTCCTTGAAGCCAGATTATCCAGGGCGTTTCCTCTACAGATTTTCCAGGTACAGGGAAGTACCAGAACCATAAGTTAGCGTTGTATTCTTTGTTAACCTGAAAGCAATAACTTTAGAGAAAGATGACCTGACTAGGCGGTTTCATTTATTCGAAAAATGTTTTGCATTTTTGTGGCATTTACTTCTCAAATTTAAATGATTGTTCTTATATTATCACTACATTTTATAAAATTAACTCTTCTGCCAAGTCTGTCAGTATCTCTGTTCGCGATAAGCTCAAAAATTACTGAACGGATTCATGCGGTTTTCACCAGTAGATACAGTGATTCATGACGAAGATTTGGGTATATAATTTGTCAAGGTTTCTTTTATTACCAGGCGGGACAACGTCCGCCGGGCCCGCTAGTTAAACAAAAAGGCATTCCAAAAGAACTTATGTGTAATGTTATGCCACAGTAACAGTTTTGTTAACACATAGTTATCCTCTATCGAATTCTTACGAAATGCTTCATAATAGATTATAAAAGTGTGTATTATTGTATGAAAGAGAAAAGAATGGTATCAAATGATACTTGTGTTTTAACGTGGTAAAAATAATTAATTGCAGTGAAGTAGTTTTGTCAAATCTGTATAAAACATATTTTTGAATAAATAGTATTGAAAAAAACTAAATATATTATTAAATCAGTGGATAACATGATAATATTGATACTCACTAAAAACAGACGCGACATGTCTTTAAAATACTGTGCGAATAGAAAATGATTTTTTTCCTAACAAATGCATTAAATTTAACATACGAATTTAAAATACAAAACACATAAAAATAAAATAAAGACTCCGTTTATGCGATATTTTATCATTTCAAATAGCCACTCGATTCAAAACGAGTTTTAATATGTTAATACCAACCGTTAGATATCCCGCGTAACTTTCCATATCTGGTAATAAGAAGTCGGGGTCAACGTACGCAGCTTTTCTCGCTTCTTCTATCTTCTTTTGTTCGATCAAGGGAGAGAGGAGGAGGGGAGACCCGGCGTCGTAGGCCGCTCTGCCTCTCCCAGATTTGTAAGTTTGCTCTAAAAAGGTCAGAATAGGTTCCGGCGCTTCTCCCGGCGGAAGATCGGGTAGGGTTAACCGGTCATCACTGATTACTTGCTGTGCACATCTACATTAAAAAAAAATTGTTAATAATCAAAAACTCCGTTACACAAAAGTCCTGAAAGAATAATTTAAAACTTAAACAAGCAATTACAGCACAACGCGATTTTAGAATTTAATGGATTTTGTGGTCTAAGATGGTAGACACTACATGGTGGTAGAGCCACACTGAAACTATTACTGGTTTCAGTATGAATAGGTCGGCTCGCCCGAGGTAGTTCCACCCTCTCATAGAAAACCGACGTGAAGTAACTGTGCTTGCATTATTGCGTTTCGTTCGGTCAGTGAGAGCGCCGGAGGCCCACCTCCCCTCCTCTTTCCTCTCTCCCCTCCCTCTCCCGCCCCTAACTCTTCCCCCCGAAGGGTGGTAACGCACTTGCGACTCCTCTGGTGTTGTTAGTGTCCATGGACGGTGGTGATCACTTAACATCAGGTGACCCACCTGTTCGTTTGCCACAAATGACATGAAAAAAAACACTTTAAACTCAGAGTGAGCTGGCTCTCAAGTTTAGGAACACACCCACAGATGCTGGGTGACAGTATCTCAACCTGAGGGTGATGTCTAGCGGGTGGTGGACTTAGAAGCCCTACCACCACAATGGTTTCATTACGATCGAAAACTTCCTTTATCGAAAACTCCGACACAGTTCATCATCATCAGCCTGTAACAGACCCACTGTAGGAATAGACTCTTCCCGAAGGAAAGTATGGGCATAATCACCACGCCAGCCCACGACATATTGGCGATTTCAAACTCTAAGAAATCCACAGTTCCATATTTTTCCCACATACAGTAGTACTACAAGAACATTTCTCAGGTTCAGGTTTCCTCACGATGTTTTCCTTCACCGTCAGCCGATAGTGTTACCTATTTGAATTGTTAAATGTACGACACACTTCCTAGGATTCAAACCAACGAACACGCTATCAGCTAAACCAGCATCTCTCTTAAAATAAGAAAACTAGTAGAATCATTAAATATTTAAAACAAAGGCAGTTTTCACGTCTGTCTGCATGGTTACTTAGTTCTAAACCACGCAACGGACTTTGTTATGATTTTCACCATCGTCTATACAATTTCTTTCTTCTTCTTTTCTTTTCTAAAGTAGAAAAAAATCTATGTGTTCTATTAAAGTTGTAAGAAGCAGTTTTCGGGCGTTAACATTGATAATCGCTAAATCTTATGAAATAAAATATATAAAAATAATATACTACAGAATTCTACATCTGAAAAATGCCCATAGCGAAGTCCACGACGATATATGTCTATCCCCTAAGTATAAGTCACAGTTGCCATTTTTATAGTATAGATTTTATTAAAAGTATTTTGACTATTTGCGATGTTATTTTGACCAATCCTTATCCAATGAAATACATTAGTTACCTAACAGTATATCATTTCTATGAGTAGGGGAGACCGAGGAGAGTTGTAACAAAGCCGATTTCTCGGAATGTATGACCGCTAAAGATATGGTAACACAACGCAATTTTTATTTTTTTGACGCGCTATTTGATGTAGTTTGCGCCAACGGCCTACAGCAAGTGGTTGTGTATATACGAAACCTGCACGGAAAAAAATATCAAAAGTAAGTTTTTGATCAATATTTAAATATCCTATTATTTTTTGTGTATTGAATTAGTTCTAATGTGGCATTATTTCAAATATATATTATCTATTCAAGTTTCATAGCATGATATTAGATTTTAGAATTCCACTAAGTTTTTAAGGATAAGAGACTTATTCTGACCAAACCACGACTTATATGCAAAAAAATCGTATTCTTTTTGTAATTAAAATATTGTATAATGTATTTTTGCATGAATGTTGTTATTTTATTGTTTCAGAATGCCGAATAAATATGTACGAAAAACAAATAGGGGAATGACTAGTTGAAACCTGACGAGAGCTGCTACTCTAAACATCGTATCTGTCAATATACTTAATAACGAGGGCATAACAATTGAAGAATCTAACACATCTTTCACCAGTCGAGATACTTTAACCAATTCAGTTTATGAGCCTCAAACAATATAATGTTACTGCTGCTTCTACTTCCAACTCCCATAGTCCACTATTCAGTGTTTCTAATACATTTTCACCCGAAGCGCTCAGACCATTACCAAAAGCTCCACCAAGGAAAGGAAAACAAAGAAATAAACGCAAAACCAAATCTGCTATCTTAACAGACACAACTATTAAGGAAGAAATTGCTGCTATAGAAGCCAATAGAAGAGTAAAGGCAGTTAAGAAGCGAGTATTTAGCGAGGTAAAGAAGAAGTCTAAAAATGCAATAGGAAAGAAACCAAAAAAGAATAAGAAGAGTAGTGAAACCGACGGCGAAGACCACGAGGCAGAAAATAACTGCTATTGCTATGTCTTGAGCCTTATTCCAACCGCAAGTCGAATGAAACATGGGTTCAGTGTATTGAGTGCAAGAAATGGTCTCATGAAGCTTGTACTGGAGGTGAAGTACAATATATGTGTCATAATTGTTTCTCCGACTAACTCATTTTCTATTGTTACTTACTATTTTTATGTGACATAACGTAATAAATAATAAAGATTTATAAAACTGTTTTTTATTAGCCAATAGCAATG